>PVKU01005747.1:0-117049 GCA_004027475.1 Anoura caudifer | reverse complement strand
TCTTGGGTAATGTAATTATAATGTGCCTTGGTGTGTTCCTCCTCGGGTCCAACTTCTTTGGGACTCTCTGAGCTTCCTGGACTTCCTGGAAGACTATTTCCTTTGCCAGATTGGGGAAGTTCTCCTTTATTATTTGTTCAAATAAGTTTTCCACTGGTTGCTCTTCTTCTTCCCCTTCTGGTACCCCTATAATTCGCATGTTGGGACGTTTAAAGATGTCCTGAAGGTTCCTAAGCCTCTCCTCAATTTTTTGAATTCTTGTTTCTTCCTCATTTTTTTGTTTGGTTGTTTCTTTCTTCCTTCTGGTCCAGTCCATTGATTTGAGTCCCAGTTTTCCTCCCATCTCTGTTGGTTCCCCATGCATCTTTCTTCATTTCACTTATTGTAGCCTTCATTTTTTCATCTAATTTGTGAGCAAAATCAACAAATTCTGTAAGCAGCCTGATCACCAGGGTTTTGAATTGTGCATCTGATAGGTTGGCAATCTCTTCATTGCTTAGATAAATTGGCTCTGGGGCTTTGATTTGTTCTCCGGTTTGAGCCATTTTCATTTCTGGGTTTTTTTTTGTTTGTTTGTTTGTTTGTTTGTTTGTTTTGTCTAGTCGCTGCTGTTACGTAGTGAGGGGCGGAGCCTCAGGTGTTCCCCAGGGCGGGACAGCCCAGTGGCTGGGTAGTGACGCTGTATGTGGGGGCGGGGTCCGAGAGGAGATAATGGCGCTTGCTTTACTCACTCTCAGATTCCAGTCCCTTTCACCGCTTCCCCTTTGCCTGGATTATCTGCTTATGAATGTGGGACCACCCAGTCAGCCAGCTGCCTTGTGCGGCCTCACTGGTTCTGCACAGTTGCCGCCCCGTGCCCGGGGTCTGCTAGTCGCCGCCTGTGCACCTGGGGGCTGCCAGCCGCTGCTGCCTTCGTGCTGTCCGCGCCTCCGCTTTTTCCTGCTGCGACTCCGCCCCTCTTACCGGTCTGGATGAATCGTTGTTGGACTTCCAAACAGTTTGATTTTCTGAGTTCTGGTTGTTTTCTTGTTTCTAAATCTTTGTTGTCCTTAATTTTGGTTGTGAGAAGAGGCACAGTGCATCTGCCTCCGCCTCCATCTTGGCCGGAAGTCTAGAACTTTAATTTTTAAAAAATATTGTATATTTATTTTTAGAGGATGAGGAGGGAGAATAAGAGAGAAATATTGATGGATCAGTTGCCTCTCACATGCATCTCAACTGGGGACCAAACCTAAAACTTAAGCATGTGCCCTGACCCAGAATTGAACCAGTGACCTTTAGCTTTGCGGGAGGCTACTCAACCAGCCTGGGCCAGAACTTTAATTTTAATCATCCCTGTTAGCCCAGATCATTAAGATAGATTCTATTCCCCCATTTGATACACCCTCCATAAAGGCACTCACTGAATCTTCAGTAAGAGATACATAGGAGGCACCAAATAACACTTGAAGAATGTCTTTGAAAAATGAGGATATACCAACCTTATTTTTGTTTTACAAAGCAACAGTGTAGGGGAAAGAGCATTAGGGTCGGATCTCAGCCTTGCCATTTACTTATCAGCTGCACAGAGTTGGGCTAATCCCTTAGCATTTCTGGTCTCATTTCTTCAACTACAAAATGAGAAATGACAACACTCGCCCTGGATGTGAAAGTGCTCTGTAACTTTGGAGTGCAATAGCAATGAGAGGTGGTTGCTGTTATTAAGGTTTTAAATGGACTTATTAAATTTGCTGGTGATAGCTATAACATTTCTAAAGATAAGCTATATGTATGTCTCTTTTTTAATGTTTAAGAAACAAAATAAAGTTCTCATACAAAACAGAGTTAAATGTTCCTGATCCTGATATCAGTTAAAAAAAGAAATAGAAAAAACTAGATTTGTTTTAGAAAACAGCCAATATTTGATTTTGGGGAACTTACTATTTTTTAAATTTATCGATTTGAGAGAGAGAGGTTGATTTGTTGTTCTTCTTATTTATGCATTCATTGGTTGTTTCTTGTATGTGCCCTGACCAGGGATCAAATCTGCAGCCTTGGTATATCAGGGTGATGCTCTAACCAAACGAGCTACCTGCCAGGGCTGGGGGAACTATAAGTCTGCAGCTGCCCCATCCTTTTTCCAAATCTCTCACTGACTTCTAGTTCCAGCCTTACGATTGTACTCCAGAGCTGTTGCAATAGCATCCAACTGGTTCTCCTTGCTTTTAATCTCCCCTCCTGCCTCCTGTACCATCCTGCCACTGCTTCTGGACCAGTGGTTTTGAACTTTCCCCAACAACACCTGAGAGTCACTCCCTTGGAAACTATAAGGCACTTTGAATTGTTCAATTTATATAAACATTGTGTCTCCCAAAGTAAATTATCTGCACCTAGAAAGGATGGATCAGGTCTCTGTTTGCTCAAAAGGCTTAATATTTGCTGATAATGATCATTAGGAATGGGTGCGCTTAGTCAAAGTCTACGCAGCGTGATGGAGTGGGAGAAAGGAAACCAGGAATCAGGAGACCTGTGTTTCAGTCCCGCCTCTGCCAGATGTCTTTGCTGCCTTCCGCAGCTCATTTACCTCTCAGGACCCAAATTTCCTTATGGGATTGGGCCAGGCGGTTTCCATCTGGAATTGTAACAATCTAAATACCTTTAAGCTCTGTTCAGTGTAATGCATACCATGTATGATGGTAGAAATTTTTAGGCAAACGTTTTAGAGTTTTAGACAAAATCTTTTATTATCGTTAGCCTGTATTTGTTATCTACATTGTCCCTTCTTACCACCAGTATCCCTGCACTAATGTGAGATGCAAAATGTTGACTTTCTCTTAATCTTTTAAGCCATGAAAAATTAGCCAGGTAGATATTTAATCTCAGCTTATCGTCCTTCTTAGCTTAATTTTAACTTTTCTTTCACTTATAAGGGCAGAAATAACTGCATTTTGTATGAGGTATTTCTTCCATGTGGTTTCCAGGGTGTGAGTTCTGAGAGAAATGTTGAACAGCTCCTGGAAGTTTTAAAGTTTGAAGATTCAGGTCAGAGGTGGAGGAGGTGGTCTGCAAACCATCAGCATCAGCATCACTTGGCAAGCTTGTTCACGTGCAGATTCTGACCGTGTCTGGGGAGTGGCTTAAGATTCTGAATTTCTGACAAACTTCCAGGTGATGTTGGGGTGCTAGTCTGTGCACTGCACTTTGAGTAGCAAGGATCTGGGAGGTAAAGAGAGGGTGAATAGTCTGGAAGTCCTCAGAATTGAGAATTGTGCTGGTTTGTTGCTGTATCAGAAAGCTGAAAAGTCAAATAATTAAGACTGATGGCAGAGGATAAAGGTCAAGCTTTTGTTATGTGGATTCCTCATTAGCTTTCAGTGGTGAGGTCTTGATACCTTTTTGAATCTGTCCAAATGACCATAATTATATGGAAAATTAAAGGATTTATCATGGGGCATGTTTCCATGATGTTTCTTTTTCAAGTTAACAGAAGGCTTGGGTGGTAAAGCAGAGAATTATTCATTACCAGCCAACCTCTGGGCAGGGGACAATGCCAGAGGCCTTTTCCTATATCTCTCTCCTGTTCTGAAGTGCCGTAAGGAGAGGGCTGCAGGAGCTTGGGTAGATGTGTGCATTGCTATCATACAAATTTAGAATTGTTAGAGAAAGCACCCCTTCAGAGTGTCTGAAATTTTGAATGTAGAAATTATAAGGTGAAAAGAATAAAACGTGACAAATCCATATACTTGAGAGATGGAAACATTCTCATTAGGACTGGTGAGTTGAAGTTTAGAGGGAACAGGAAGATTTGAGGATGAATCAGATTTTGTCTCCAACTTTGCCACGTCCCTGTGGAAACAGCACCATTTTGTTGTGCTAGAGGCTCATCTGGTGCGGGGCAGATGTTAACTTTATGGAGCCTCCTGTTTGCATCACAAATTGCTGATCATACACATTCCTGGCATCAGAGACTTGGAACTAATTGGAATTCATTGGCCATATCCTTTTTTTTTTTCTTGTTTTCAAGATTTTTAATTATGTAGATATGACAGCTAGGTGATATATTTACATCATTTAAAAAATTTATTTAACTGGGGTTTAATAAAATTATATAGGTTTCAAATGTACAATTCCAAATATAAGCATCTGTATACTGTATTGTGTATTCACCATTCAAATTCAAATCTCCTTCTGTCACCATATATTTGGCCCCCCTTTACCCCTTATGACCCCCCACCTCCTTTGCCCTTGGGTAACCGCATACTGTTGTCCGTGTCTATGAGTTTTTGTTTTTTTTCTTGTTTGTTCATTTGTTGCTTTCAGTTTTATATCCCACATGTGAGTGAAATTGTGTGGTTCTGACTTTGCTTAGCACAAAATTCTCAGAGTCCATCCATGTTGTCACAAATGGCAACATGGATGGACCCATGAAATGAAAAAGTATTTCATCTTTCCTTATGTCTGAGTAGTATTCCATTGTGTACCTATAGACCACATCTTTATCCAGTCATCTGTTGATGGAACTTTGGTTGTTTCCATTATTCCATTGTGAATAATGCTTCGATGAACATGGGGGTACATATATCTTTACAAATAAATGTTTTCAGAATTTTTGGATAGATACCCAGAAGAGGGGTTGCTGGCTCATGTGGTATCTGTATTCTTAATTTTTTGAGGAAACAAGGTATTGTTTTCCATAGTATTGGCCAGATTTTTATTTCAGATCTTAATGCTAAAGCAATAATTCATTTAACAGATTATGAATGAATTAGAATGTGATAGAAATCAGAATTGTTATCTCTGAAGGTGGAATATGGATTGGAAACTTTCTGGGGAAATGTCCTATAACTTAATCTGAGTAGTAGCAATAAAAGTATATAAATTTGTAAAAATTCTTTTGTGTTTATGCTTAAGATGAATGCATTTTGCATTTGTATACTTAACCTTACTGTGTATATACTATGCCCCAATAAAAATATTACTTCTTGGCATGCAACATATTTAAAAATAAATGTTTTTCTTTTATCTAAACCCTTTTTCTTTCTAAAAACATTTTAGCAAAATTAAACTATTTCCGGGAGCTGCAAAAAGTCAATGCATCCAACTTCCAGGCACTGGCTGCAGAGTTTGGAGGCAGCTCATTTACTTCGACATTCCAAACCAAGTCACCCCGACCTTTCTACAGGGTGAGCCCTGGGAGAGGGATGGGATTGTTGGCTTGATTTTTCCCTCCTAACTGACAATTGACCGAGTGGGTATCTTTGAGGTGCCTGGCTGCCATTAGGCAAACCATTATCAGTTCTTTTGGAGGCCAGTGTTGGCCACATTAACAAGCTGTTGAGTCAATTTTTGTTTCTTTTTTTTTTTTTTTAATTTTCTGGTGGGCTCATTCCAGTCTCATTGTGAACACATTTCTGCTATACTTTGTTCAGGCTGGGGACCCCATTTTGACTTACTTCCCCGAGTGGTCTCTAGTAAGCTTACTGAAGCAGCCTTCAGGGCTCGGAGCCGGGGGATACTGTACCGAGAGCAATCCTGCGGGTGAGTCTAGAGCAGAAGTGCCAACCTTTTGGCTCAAGTTAAAATAGGCTTTCTCACTGACCACTTCCGTAATTCTTTGTGTTCTAAGTTTTCTTGGAAAGTAAAAGTACGACCTGCGCTCGTTTCTTCAAGAACCTGGCAAACAGCTGCACCTTGGATCCAGCTCTCAATGCTGCCTCTTACTACAACTTCACCGTCTTGAAGGTGGGTATCCCTTCTCTCCCCATTGGCACCACTATGAGTTTAAAGTCAACACGCTTCCCACTATTGGGTTGTGGGAAAAGCACTGAACTGGAAGTCAGAATGCCCAGGAGCTATGTAACAGGGAGATGGCTTGGAAACCCTGTTGTCTGAAGAAAGGTTAAGAATTAGGGCTATATGGTTATGCTAAGAGGTTTTCAACTTCCTGGCTAATGGGATTGGCTTGGGAGGGTGGGAGGGCTGACATCTCAATATTTCACCAAAGCTTCTTGCTTTTGCTGTTCAGTAGAGCTTTGCTCAGAGTAGGCGTGCATTGCAGTTGGACTCATTCAGCCTCCCCTCAGCTTTACTCCTGGCATTTTAGTGTAAAGGAGAGTCAGGTAGAAGAGAGGAAGCAAATTATTCTAATATGTTGATTTTTCCCACCCCTCATATCTGAAACCACAAGCTTCTGGAGATTTTTGCTAAGGTATATGCATATTCATTTTCTTGCTTTTCTCTTATTTAGGTTCCAGGAGGTATGACTGATCTGCAGAATACAAAGGTATGATGCTGTTCATCTGGAAAAAGTAAAGAGACTATTCGATCCCTTTGCATCTGAGGCAATTTCAGTCTAGATTGTAATGGTGAAAGAAAATGTATTTGTGATGTATCAAAATGTTAAATGTGAATCTAAAACAATGCTTTCCATGTGTGTTCTATATGATAAGCATCATATGAATTAAAAATTCAAAAGAGTTAGGTTAGTTTGGGAAATATTGAGTTAAGGTTAAACACTATATGTAGGGCAGACTTCTTGGAGTCTTTAATACGCTTGAGGGCCTTATTAATCTCTTAAGAGGTAGATATCAAATATAGTATTTCTAAAACCTATTTGAACATGGAACCTTAATTTTATATGTATTAGAATTAATGATCTGAGAAACATGTTTTGAGGTGTGCAGACCTAGAATGACTAAGTTGTAGGCTGGCCATGGAGGGAGAAAGAAAGTTGGTGCTCAGAGTGAAAAACATTCACTGCAGCATGAGATGTAGTTAGAAGAGGCAATGCTGCTTTCCATTTTAGCTAATTTGCTTCTTTCCCTTGCTAGTTCCAGGTTCCTGTAACACCTGTCTCACAGGCCAGCTCTCCTGTGTTGGCTGGAAACACCTGTCAGAATGCTGTTTCCCAGGTACGGATGCCAGCCTCAGCTTCTAGATTGGAGTACGCTGATCACCGTTACCAGAGGTGCCCCTTCCCTGTTACGTGCCACACCAACCCGTATGTGTTTTTGTGCATTACCTGAAAGTTAGCAGGTCAGGAAGTGAGCCCTTCCCCTTCCCCCTGCCACGTTTCACTCGTTTGCCATGCCACCGTCCTCCGGTATTGCATTTCGAGAACGTTAAGGGTATTTCTGACTCCACTTTTCTTTGCTCACATGCAGTCAGTCAGGGTTCTTACCGACCACATTTTCTTCTGTTGAAGTCGGTATCATCTGAAAGTCTGAAACAGACTAATCTTCTAATCAACCTGTAGAAGTAAGAATTATCTTAAAGCATGATTTTCAGAAATCGAAGGATACCTTCAATTGATAACTTCCATCTCCAGCTACTCTCTTTACTCATCCTCAGACGTGGGGAGAGCCAAGTAAGCAAGGTTTCCATTCCATGCCCACCTGCCTGTGCTTCTTCTTGCCTTCCCCTGCACACAATCAAAACTTATTTTTCTTCCCTTTCAATTCTTACTGTAAACTCACCTTTCCCATGAATCTTTTCAAAGAGCCCTATCCATCTTTTTTTTTCACATGTAGGTATAAGGTGAAGTCAATTTTATCTTTTCATGGTACTTGTGTTTGGCATTTTTAAGACTACTTGTTTATTCTCCCTCATTCAGCTATATCTTTAATTAAGATATAATTGATATATTACATTGTATTAGTTTTAGATGTACAATATGGTTTGATATATGTACAAGGTGGGCAAAAGTAGGTTTACAGTTGTAATACAAATAAATAATACTAAATAATGTAAGAATAAATTGTTTAGCATACTCACAATTCTAAACCTATTTTTTTTTTTAAATCCTCACCCAAGGATATGTTCATTGACCTTAGAGAGAGAGGAAGTGGGGGTGGAGGGGAGAGAGACAGAGAAAACCATCGATGTTGGAGAAAAACATCCATCGGTTGCCTCCTGTATGCGCTCTGACCAGGGATCAAACCCTCAACCTAGGTATATACCCTGCCTGGGAATCAAACCTGCAACCTTTTAGCGTGTGGGATGACACTCCAACCAACTTAGCCCACCCAGCCAGGGCTGTAAACCGAGTTTTGACCACCCCTGTATGTACTGCAGAATGATCACCACAGTAAGTTTTGTGAACAACCATCACCACAGTCACAAGCTTTTTCTTGCAATGAGAACTTTGAAAATCTACTCTTTTATCAAGTTTTAAATATACAGTATTGTTAACTGCAGTCACCATGCCATACCCTCATTCATTTATAATAAAACCCTCAAAGACAGAAAATTTAAATTACATAATTGGCCTACTACGTCATTTTTATTAGTTGATTGTACTTTTGTATTTCAGGTTATCTATGAGATAGAGACCAATGGAACGTTTGGAATCCAGAAAGTCTCCGTCAGTTTCGGACAAGCCAACCTGACCATGGAGCCAGGCGCTTCCCTCCAGCAACACTTCATCATTCGCTTCAGGGTTAGGGCCCTTTTTCTGGGGGGGGAGGAGGGAAGAGGTCCTGGGGTGGGGACGGTTCCTCTGTCTGTGACAGCTGTGACATAGAACGAGCTGTGAAGGCCTAGTTCAGTCCGTCAGTGGAGGCCCAACATGTTTTTTAAATAACGTGCTGACTTTCTGAATACATTTAAAAAGATGGCCCTTTCACTGCAGAGAAAAAGAACAGATGTTGCTCTCGCACAGAGTCGGAGCTGCGGGAACTCCAAAGCACCCTTGGGTGTTCACCGTGCAAGAGGCCTCAACGTTTAAGATTCTGCAGTTTAACTCCTAGTGATAGGGATTCAGCAGTGTGTGTTTATTAACATTTTCTCTGGTTCTCTGTCTGGTCCCCAGCATAGCAGCACTTCAATCTCGGATCCAAACTCTTTTTTAACTAATCACTTTGAATCATAAACTCAAGCCATCACCCCACAGAAGTTCTTTAGCTTTTCTCATATTTCTGGGCATGTAGCATATTATTTGAGCTTGTGTGCCTACAGTGAGCATGAATTTTTGCCCATGCGCATCTCTGAACGTTGGTGAAAAACACAGCGTGACGGCACTCAGCGTGGTGCTCACCACACTGAGCCCGCGCTTCCGGTCTTGATCGCCACCTTTGGCTGCCTCTGCTGCTGCTTTTTTAGTCTTGTTGAGTCTGATGTCTTCCCAGCTCTGCCTTCCAGTGATCAACCAAGTCTCATGTCTCTCAGAGTTCATCTCTGGAACATCTATAGTTAATTAAAATATACTTATAAATTACACATAAATTCCTCTCATTTCAGCCATGGTGAACATAGCCCTAAATTGATAGCAATTTTTGAGAAACAATTTGAGAAACAGGGCTGGTAGATCCTTATTTGTAACTCTTGGTAGAGTAGCATATAGTGAATTTCAATATGTAGATCATTCAGGATTTACTTTGGGGGGAGAAAAATGAAAAGTCACTGGAGTAGAAGTTTTTGCAAAGTCCTACACTGTAAAAGGAAGCCAGATCGTCCAAGTGCAGCTAACTTACTGCGGTGCCTTAAGGCAGGGAGTGAGGCCAAGCAGTGGGAGGTGGGAGAGCATGTTTCTCTCCATAAGTGACTTTCTTTTACTTTTTCTGCAGGCTTCTCGGAGCACAGCTGCTTCTCTTCCTGCTCCTCGAAGTGGGAATCCTGGCTATATTATTGGGAGGCCACTCCTGGCTCTAACTGGTGACATAAGTCACCCAGTATCCTTTCAGAGCTGAGTGGCCTGTTGCAGCCTAATGAGAAAAGCTGCAGCCGCTGATCTTTTGGATTATCCTATTCTGTGGTCCCCCCGTTTTTTAGGTATCCAGGATTTCCTTAACCAAGCCATTCATAGACTATGTTCTCAAATGTTCATGTGACCAAAGGCTCTAAAACTTATGATAGACTGGCCCAAAGTGAAGATTGTAACTGATTTTTGCTTTAATGAGGTATCTATATGCTAGTGTGTAGTTAACCACTTTTGGAAAAACACAACTCTGTGTGTATTTTTTTGTTGTTGTTGTTTTTAAGATTTTACTTATTTTTAGAGAGGGGAAGGGAAGAAGAAAAAGAGGAAGAAAAGCATCAATGTGTGACCACCTCTTGCGTGACCCCTACTGGGGACCTGGCCTGCAACCCAGGCTTGTGCTCTGACTGGGAATGGAACCAGTGACCTTTTGGCTCACAGGCCAGCACTCAATCCACTGAGCCACACCAGCCAGGGACATCTCTGTGTTTTTTAATTACTAGACAAAGGAAACAAATTGTGACTTGAACGATACCATGGTATTAGTAAAATATACTGTTAAGGAAACAATGAGAGCATAAATTTTTCAGTCTGTCTATCTCTTTTTCTGTTATGCTCTCCTTGACCATCACTTTTCACCTCAGATGACCATTTTGCAAAGCCAGGGTGATGGAACTTGCTCTGTTAGGAGACGTGAAGTACAGTTTGGAGTGAATGCGATGTCAGGATGCAAGTTCAGGTAATTAATTGCTTCTGCATCATTTCCCAAAATTTTGTCTCTGTCTAAAGATTATATTAATATGGCAACTTTTATATTTTGAGAGTTCAGAGATTGCTAATTAGAAATTGTCTTATAATCTAAATAATAGTAATGCTACTAAGAGTTTTCTGACAGTCCTCTAAACCTCCTGAAGATTATTTTACTCCAATTTATTTTATACTGTTATTTCTAATATTTAGATTAATACACTAATATGGTTACATTATTGTCTTAGCATTGGACTTCAGACTCCATGATGTTTAATTTCAGGCTGAAAAAGATGGGCTGCAGCCACTTGCAGCAAGAGATGTACCAGACCCTTCACGGAAGGCCCGGACCAGAGCATGTTGCCATCTGTGGTGATGCTGACTCAGCCCGGAAGGGAGAGTGGACCAGGATCCTCCGCAGGAACTGCAACGTCTCGGTAAGGAGAGAAAACCCATTCCGACCGACACTCACTTCCCCCTTTGGTTGTGAATACTGAAATTAAAACCAGCCCTGTTTCCATAGATAATGTGGTTGTCGTAGGAACGTAAGAAATCATGCCCATTTGATGTCATTATTTCAGGTTAGGTGTATACCTAACTTATTTTCCTTATGAGGAGAAAAATTTGAATGTAGAAAATCTAGATTGCTCTGTGGTTCAAAATCAACCTTACTCATAGTAAGAGAAAACTAAATTAAATATATTTCATATATATTTCAAATATTCTCATAATCTTGAATGTTTGGTCAGCCCAGATTCTTTCTTTGAGGTTGAAATTACATCTTTCTGTTGTTATAAAAGTTTATGTTTTTACATTTACATTTAATGAAAATACATTACCAGGTCAAAAATTCAAACCACGTAGAATGGTATTACAGGAAAAGTGAAAGCCTCAGCACCCCTGCCCCGGAAGCAGCCTCGTCCAGCCGCTTCTGTCTGTGCTCCTCCCGGGTGCCCGTCAGGCCCGTGCGCTGCAGGCGGGTCTCTCGAGTGCACGCTGAAGCGAGGTCTGCTGTGCTGCTGCGTCTTTTTCCTCTGGTGCCTGCCCTCCACCTCCTCACCTTCGTTAGCCATACCTTTAACTTCTTTTTATTTAAAAATTCAATTGTTTATTTTCCTCTATAAGAAATACATATAATTGGTCTAAAATTCAAAAAGTGCAAAATAAAAATCTCTCTCCCAGGCAACTCTTCCCTTCCATAGAGACAATCAAAGTCACTCGTTTCTTTCCTTACATAGATAATGCATGCTCACGTGGGTAGATGCTCATGTTCTTTTTTTATCCAAATGATACATCATAAACACTGTTCCGTACCTTACTTTTTTTAACTTGTTACATAGTAAGCCCCCCATTCTTTGCATTGTACAGTTGCATAATATTCCATTATCATACAGATGAACCACAAATTTTACCCTTTTTATTTGTGGACACTCAGGTTGTTTTCAGTCTTTTCCTGTTATACACAGTGTGGCATTTTATAACTTCATTCAGATACCATTTCATACATGGGAGAATGAACCTGTGTGATAAATCTCAGAAGTAGAATTTCTAGATCAAAGGGTATATACATTTAAAATTTTACTAAGTATTGCCAATTCATTCTCCATGCAGGCTGCACCAACTTGCAGTCTACCATCCATCTGTGGGACTGCTTGTGGCCCCACACCTTCATCAGTACTGTGTTTTCAAATTTCTTCATCTTTGCTCATCTGATAAGCGAGAATAGCATCCTAGCGTAGTTTTATTTTTCTCTTTGAATAAAGTTGAGTATCTTGACCTGTGGTTGAACAATTTGTACTTTCTTCACTGTAATCTATTTATATCCCTTGCCCGTTTTTATTGAATCGCTGGTCTTAGGACATATAGGAAGTCTTTGGGTATTTGAGAAATCAGCTCTTTTCAGTGGTATAATTTGCAGATATTTTTTCCCAGTTTGTCATTTGTCTTTTGATTTTGTTTATGGTGTTTTTTGCCATGCAGAAGTTGATTTTTATATTGTGAAATTTATCAACTTTTTTTTTTTTACCTTGGAATTTTAGTTTAGACTTTGAAATACCTTTCCCCTTGGAGATAATTTTTAAAGTGCCATTTTTCCCTTTCTAAGCACTATTATAACTTCTTTCCTTTTAAGGAGATTTGGGGGATAAGTAAACACATGTTCTTGATCCAGCCTTTAGGCAACTGAAGTCAGATTCAGATTGAGTTTTCTTAAACTTCAAAGCCATCTGAGGGACTGTGGATTTTGGGTGCTACATGGCTGAATATAGGAAGGAGCTGGATTGAGATTATAGTGGAACTACTCTTTATTATTCTCAATTTATATTTTTAAATCACATTTTCAAGGACATTTGACAACATGGAAAAATCTACATTTTAGATTACAAATCTAAATCTACAAATGTAGACTAAATGAAAAGAAAAATGTTTAAAAGTATTGAGAACAAACTCATGAAAAGACATTCAACATGGTTAGCCATTAAAGAATTGCAAAACCACAGTGCAATACCACTTCCCACCCACGAGGATGGCTATGAGTAAAAAGATGGATAGCATGTGTCGGCAAGGCGGTGGCCATACCGGAACCCCCAGACACTGTTGTGGGACAGCAAAATGGTGAGCAGCTTGGAAAGCAGTTTGACAGTTCCCTTAGTAAACATAAACATGGTGTGTCTTCTCCTGTTCCTAGTTTATGCATGTTTTTGCCTGTATCTGAGCCTTACTATAAAAAAGTATGAAGCTAGAAAAGCACAAAGCATATCTGAGGGTAGTTTGTATCTGCTAAGTTATAATAACCTTCTGATTAAAGTCCTCACTTCCATCAGTCCTTCTCGCATTATGGAATTAATTCTCCCAGGGTCAGACTACTTGGTTGGACTTCGTACCCTAACACTGAAATGTCTTCTTCCTTAACCTTTCACTGCACCTGTGTTCAGGTCCTTTGCTCCAGTCAAGTGTCTGCTCAAGGCCATTGCCTGGTACATGCCAAGCACAGAGGAGGCACTCAGTAACTACTATTCATATTCATCAATGAATGTCCCTCCATGGCATCATGTGCTTTTCTAGTTGTGTACCTTTTTACGTGCCATCTCTCCACCTGAATTTTCCTTCAATCACCATTTTCTCCAGTCACATATTACTCATCTCAGTTCTGTCCTCAACCAGAAATGGCTGTTTCTTCTGGTATTCCACAATGCTGACTGTACACCACTCACTGAGCACTTGTAAACATGGTAAATGGGCTCACATTTTATAATCTGTGTATTAGTAATTTCCATTTTAGAATATTAATTTTCCTAAGATCAAGGACAATAACATGGCTTATGGTGAACTTTTGCATTCTTTGAGCCACACTGCCTTCTCTGTTATTGTACGATGTTTAAGAAACGAGGGTACTTAATGCACGGTGACTGATTATAGGCAACCATCCGCAATTCAAGCAGATGCTTCTTTACTCTTCTGCAGGCTGTACATTGTGCATCCTGCTGTGTCATACCAGTTTCCCTGGAGATCCAGGTATTGTGGGCATATGTAGGCCTCCAGTCCAACCCACAAGCTCATGTATCAGGAGCACGCTTCTTGTACCAATGTCAGTCCATAAAGGTAAGTCATGGCTCATAAAGGGCCACTAATCCTTGCAAAGCCTACATTGTCTCATCAACCATTTGATGACCGTATAATTTTTGACTTCTGAGGGCCGATTAATGCTACTAGCCAATGTTTGGTTAGAGTGAGCAGACACAATTAATTTTCATGTTGATCCCCCCTGCCTGCTTACTGAAATTAGCATGTTGTCATGGTGAATGCATCTATACCCTTTTTCCTCAGTTTTTTTAAAATATCCTGAACCCAGACTATAGTATAGGTTAATTTCTTTTAAATTATCATAACAGACAGATACAGTTCATGTTTTTGGACTGGGATTCTGATTTCAACAATTGTAAAGCACATTTTGGGGTAGTTGGGGAAACTTTGAGTATGGACTGTATTTTAGGTAGAAATATTACTAACATGAAAAGGTAGAAGTTAATTTTTTTTAAAGCACATTATGAAACAGCCTATCTGCCATGATATCTTTTGGTGAACAATGCATATATCGATGTTTTTATGTATAAAGACATAGACGTTTATAGTGGTATTCTTAGTGATGGAAATAGAGTGTTTTTCTTATTTTCACTTATCTATAGTCTTTAACTCTTCACAATATAATTTACCACTTTTGTAATAACCTTTCTTAAAGTAAACAGGGGGGAAGTCACTAGGGGAAAAAGTCACTAGGAAAACAGCTAAAATTAACTAGATGTTGTTATAAAAGTGAATTTATTCAGTTTCATTTACACTAGCATTAAAAAATGTGAAATATTTAGGAACAAATTCAGCAAAAGGAGTAGAAGACTTCTTCACTATAAAGCATTTCTGAGAGAAATTGTAGGGGACCTAAATAAAATGATTGAGAGATACACCATGTTCAGAAGTAGAAGAATCAAAATTAGAATATCCCCAAATGGATCTGTGGATTCAGTGCAAACCCCCCAAAAAACTCCTACCCAGCATTTTTGTGGAAATTGATAAGCTGATTCTAAAATTTACATGAAAATATAAAGGACTTAAGAACCCAAAACAATTTTGAAAAAGAACAAATTTGGAGGACTGTCTCTCCTGATTTTAAGATTTACTGTAACTCTCAGTGTGGTATAGGCTAGACAGATAGACCAATGATACAGAATAGAGTCTAAAAATAGATCCACAAAGCGATTCAATGGGAAGGGGACATTTTATTTTTAAAATGACTGGTTTTGGAACAACTGGATAAAACTGGAACTACTGGATAAACACAGTGGGGAAAATCAATCAGTTCCATACCCAAAAAGTACGTACGCCTGGGTTGTAGACCTGTGTATATATTGACCTTAAATCCAGAATCACAAAGCTTCTAAAAGAAACACAGGACAGTATCTTTGCAAATTTGAAGTAGGCAAATATTTCTTGGACAGGAAACAAATATCATTAAATCTCTGCTCATTAAAAGACACCATTATGAAAAGGAAAAGGAAGGCTATAATTTTGGAAAAAAGTATTCATTAACACATTATCTGGCCACAAATTCCATGTCCAGAATTAAAAATGTCTACAAATAAGTAATGTGAAGACAGAAAAATTTTTAAAATGGGCAAAAGATTTGAATGATACACAAATGGCCAATAAGCAAGAAAGGTGCTGAGTATCATTAGTCCTTAGGGATATACAAAATTAAAACCACAAGACACCACTCACTAGAATATCAACAGATAATTCACGAGAATAACTAAAGAATGATAACACAAAACAGTGCAGGAACGTAGAACAAATGGAATTCTCATAGATCGCTGGTAGGAATAAAAAATGGTATACAACCTCTTGGTCTTTACAAATTCATCTTCCCTATGACCCAGCAATTTTACTCTTGCATATTTAACCAAAAGAAATTAAAACACATGTACAAAACAAAACGTGTACCAGAGTGTTCATAGCAGCCTTATTAATGACAGCACAAAACTAGAAACATCTCAAATAGTCATCATCAAGAGACTGAGCAAATTGTTGTGTATTCGCACAGTGGAATACGCTCAGTAATAAAACAATTACTGGTATGCAAAACAACAGCAATAAATTGCAAAAACATTTGTCTGAAGTGAAAAAAGCCCAACACATTTAAAAGTACAAAAGTAACAAAAAGTCAGAAAGTAACAAAAGTCAGAAAGTGGCTGCCTGTGAGAGGGACAGGAAATAGACTTGAAAGAGGCACGAGGGAACACATACATATATACTTTTTCTTAATTCTCACCTGAGGATATATTTTTTTAATTATTGATTTTAGAGAGAGAGGAAGTGGGAGGGATGGAGATAGAGAAACATTGATCAGTTGCCTCCTTATGTGCCCCAACGATGGATCAAACCCACAACCTAGGGTATGTGCCCTGACCGAGGATCGAACCCACAACCTTTTGGTATACTGGAAGACACTCCAAACAACTAAGCCATGTGGCCAGGGCAGAGGCAATTTTGTTTAACATATGAATAATAAACATATCATTTGAAATGTTAGTTAATAAATACATGAATAAATGAAGCACAGCCTTTAGGAATCCTAATTACAGTGTGGAGGTAAGGTTAAGGGGTCAAAGTGATCTGTAATTGCTGACTCTTAAACTGTGGCATACTTTCTACCCTGTGATTTCTTATTTCTTGTCACTTTCTATTCTCTATCTCCAAAAATACCTCTGCTTATTTGTCAAAAATAAAATCTTCGTTGAGTGCTCACTCTGTGCCAGGCACCAAGCTTGGTGCTAGGTGTAGCATGCTAAACAAAGTAGACGCTGCCCTTGCTCTTTCAGAAGGCTAGGGGCAGTGCTGAGGGGAAGTTGGGAGCGCTGTTGCTGAAATTCACCAGGAGATGATGAGGATGACCTGGGCCCAGGTGGGGGCTGTGAGGGCTGCAGAAAGCGGGCAGAGTTCGGAAGATTCAGGGGTGCCACAGACAGAACATGACTGCTTGGATGTGGAGGTTGAGGAAGAATGAGTCAAAGATGATGGATACATTTTTAGTTGGGCCATTTCATTGTGTTCTTTTATATCTTATATATGATACCCTGTTGACTACCAAGTATAATTTTGCCTTTTGCAGTAACCCTTGTATGCTGCATCCCCAGCTTCCCTCCCCCACTTTTTTCTCCTAAGGTTTTCCCCTTTTGTTTCTCGTTTGTTTTGAAAAGATGTCCTACTGGATGTCCTACTGAAAAGATGTCCAACTACTGGAACCCATGTGGAGTGCCTGGAAATACACATTTCCTAGACGGCCCTTAATCTGTGACTTGAGGGCAAAGGAATATGAAAGTCCCACTCCCTGTCCTTGGGTGGGGACAACACGGGTTGTTGGGACTGTGAAGCCTACCTTGTATTTCAGAGTTCCCTTGCAGATTAGGCTAATGCTAGATAATGGTATAATTTCTCAAATTAATAGTTGTATAATTTATCAACATAGCATATATATATTTTTAAAGGCAAAAAATGCCAGAAGAGGATCTCTTATTAAAAAGTCTTAATAATCCTTACTATCCTGACCTCCAAAAATTACATGTTAGACTCTTTTACTCTTTTCTTCTGGTATTTACCTCAATTTCTAAACAACATTTTATTCAGTTATCTCTGGAGTCAGGAGTTTATAGATAATCTATTGACTTCCTGTTTTGGCAGGTGAGTTGAGATCTGTTAGTCTCTCTTACCCTTCCGTTACTCTCCCAAGGTAGTTACATCAAAATGTTTTATTAAATAAATATTGAGTGTTTCAATATTATGATTATATAAATATTCATGTTGAGTCAAGGAGTTAAATTTTTGTGAAACTTTTCATTCTTCCTGAAATTAATAATTACCTCATATTTCATTTCTTTAGTCCTTTTAGCTGATGGCTAAGACTTCTCACACTGTCCAACAGCTTTGTAAAATTTCTCAATGCAAAAAAATTACAAAAAAAAATTCTCAATGCAGTTTTTCAAACACTTAAACTCGCCATATAGTGTTATCAGCTCTACGTTTCCTACATATTTTCTTTATGAAGACCTCCATAACCTCCCATAAACAGTTCACGTGATGTGAACTGTTTATTGCCCAGCAGTTGTTAGTGGACTTTTCTTTACTGTCATCCTGGGAATTCCTCTTGTTTCTTGTGGTAGATTCATTGTTTACTGAACACTGTTTTTTCCTTTTTCTCAATTTACTCTCGTTTTGGTAGACTTCAAATTCTAATAACATCTTTGAAAACAGGCACATGTAAACTACATTTTTTCCTTTAGTTCACACATCTAAAGACAACTTCATTCAACCACCATCATCATCATCATGATTTATAATTGATCATTTGGGTAGGTACACAATTCTAGATTGAAATGATTTTCACTCATAATTTTGAAGGCACCCTTCCATTGTCTTCTAGTTTCCACTACTGCTGTTCAAGCACCATTTTACTATCTCCAGTTTACTCCTAGTAGTCTGAAGCTTCTAACATATTATGTCTCAAGTAGGTTTTTTTTCTTCATTCATCATATCAAACAGTCTGTGGAGTTTTTTTTACTCTGAAAACTCAATTGTGAGAAATTTCTATTAGTATTACAAGTTTAATTCCCCCCCCCCACTATTTTCTCTATTCTCTCTTTTTGGAACTCCTATTAATCTGTTACAGGGTCACCAAATTGATTATCTACTTTTCTCTCATATTATCTATCTCTTTAGCTTTTTGCTTTTTGTAGAAGAATTCAACTTTGTTAACCTTACTGAATTTTTTATTGTGGCATTACATTTTTAATATCTAAGAGTTCTTCATTTTTCTGTTTCATTATATCCTTATATATCTTTTAAGATATTAACATTTTATCTTCATCTTTCCTTGTCTCTGTTTCCTCTGAGTTTGTTTATTGTGCTCATTTGGTAGTTTTTTCTTTAATATGCGAAGTTTCTCCCCCATGTCTGGCAGTTCCAGTCGTCAGGCTGCAGCCGCGCCTACGCGCCTACCGAAAGCTCTGTTAGGTCAGACCCTTCAGGCATCTTGACAAGGCCTCTTCTCCTGGGAGCTTCTGTTTTATTCGACTTGAACTGGTGGGTGGTTGGGAGGATCCTTTCTAATCCTGAGATTCTGTGAACCTAGTGTTTTTTTAAAATCTCCATTTCTGAGTTGTTTGCTTCTTCCATGAAGTTTCTAGTTTCTTCTGCAACTGAATAAAGAATGGAATTGCCACTCCTACTTCTGCCAGTACATGTGTACTGTTTTAGGGCCTGGAAGCTTCTTGGACCTGATAAGGTAGGGCTGCTAAGCATGTCATAAATAGTTTTGCTATCTGGCCTCTCTGATACCAGGCAGCTCCCAGATGGGGGAAGCTAGACTCAGTCTTTAGGTAGGTGTTAACTGTTCCCAGTGCTGGTGTCAAGGACTGTTGCTAAGAAATTCATTTTCTGTATCTCATAGAAAACTACATAGGACCAATATGAGAAAAAGGTATATCTTGCTTACAGCAATTTGGTTTTGGTCTCTTTTCAGGGAAGTAGTAAGTTGTCAAGTGGAGGGCTGTTTGAATTGGTTTGGTACCAAGTGCTGACCTGTCATGGACTTCTTTCCTGCAGGATTCCAAAGTAACAGAAATGTCTTTGACAACTATTGTGACCTTTGTGGACATTACCCAGAAGCCAGAGCCTCCACGGGGCCAACCCAGAATTGACTGGAAATTGCCATTTGATTTCTTCTTTCCGTTCAAAGTGGCATTCAGCAAAGGAGTGCACTCTCAGGAAGGCTCAGTCTCTCCCATCCTTATCCTGTGTTTCTTACTACTCGGAGTTCTCAGCCTGGAGACTAAGTAACGAAAGGAGAAAGTCACATTTTAATTTTCCCTATGGGAAGTCCTACGGCAGCCTACTTATGTTGGCTAACGACCAGAAGGCATTTAGGATAATAGAGGACCTAACTGAAGGAACCTTTGTACATGAGGGAAAAGTAATAAAGATAATTTATTCATCCTAGCTCTCTGCTTAGAACTTAGAACTTGCTTCAGTAATGTCAATTGCAAACGATTTGCTCCAAAAAACTGAATATACAACCTACAGAACACCAGATACACCTTAAGCTCTATACTTCTCAAGCAGGAAAGAACACAAAGAGCTCTTCCTCCAGTCCTTCAGGTTGCGTTGCGCCTGACCGAAGGTTTGCAAGGTCTCCATCCATGTGCTCACAGGCACAGTTGGGCAATGTCAAAAGGAACATGTTCCTGCTGTTCCCCACATGAACTTGGAAAGTGCTGCCCTCTGGGCTTGAAAGGAGCTGACTGTTCAGAATAGAAAACTACTGGCTATGTATTTTATGACTCCTTCCTACTCCCTTGGGTCGCAATCTTCCCATGCCCGAGTGAGGACAGCAGTTCTTTCCATGAAAAGTTTAAAAAATGAATGTGGAATCCCAGCCTCCTTTCCTACTAACAGGTGATTTTACCACTCATTTTTCTCCCTTCCCTCCACTGTGGTAGAGAAATAAAACTGATTGAGAGCTCAGTTATACTAATTCTAGCAGCACACAGAAATTAACTGATAGGTAGTTTGCCTCATGATTATTTTCCTATATATATGAGGGGTTCTTTAAAAAAAAAAGCCAAAAATCTTTATAGTATAATAGCATTTATTATTATGAGGGGGACCCAAAAAAAAACCAGAATTATCTTCTGGAGGGCAGGCCCCTTGTAGTACAGGCTTCCCCTGCTAGGTGAGTATTCTAGGAACCCATCTGTATCAGTGCACCAGCTGGTGGTGCAGGTCACGTTCAACTTCAGTGAATTTTTTTTTGAAAACTTTCAACACAGTTGCCCATCTCACAATGGGTGGTTTAGCAGTGCACCAACCCACACCATGCTAAGTATTGAGCAGTTTTTGACCAAAAACCTGTGCCCCCCTCTCTATTCATCTGATCTCCCCTGAGCAAATTTTTTGTTTCCCTGGATGAAAAAAAGTCCTCAAAGAGAAATGTTTTGCCGATGTGGAAGAGGTGAAACAAAAAACTGCAGATGCACTGAAAGGCATCAAAATTAATGTAGCTCAAAGACTTTTTGAACAGTGGGAAAAAACGCTTCAATTAGGTGTGTTGCATCAGGTGGAAAGTACTTTGAAAGATGCCTGAAGTTTATAAAAATATACAATTTTTTATAAATCCCAGATTTTCTAAGTTGGTTATGAATTTATACATTTTAGTAAGAAAATGGGTATTTTGTCAGCAGCGCTGAGCCAACATTTCCAGATCCAATTTGCAGGTAGCCTGAGGACGGGATTCGCTGGGTGGCGGTGTCGTGTTTCACTTGCTTCACCTGTCTCTCAGCAGCCATCCTGGCTGTTGAGATGGAGGCTTCATCCTTCACCATTTTGGCAAAAAGCTCATCCTCATCAGATGAATCCTTGTCATATAGCTCCTGGGCCGCATTTTTCTTGTGTGTGGTGTTGCAAGGTCCATACATATCCCTAAGCCTTTTCCAGAAAATGCCCTCCATCTCATGTTTTGGTGAGCATCTCCTGCCAGAGAACTGAGAAAAGCCCCTTGAGCTTCCTTCTTTACCTTCCTTTGGGGCTTTTCTATGACAAATCACAATGAGACAGACAGTTAAAATAAAAATCATCACTACTACAATAACAGGTACTGCCCTGGAGAGATCGTGCTCATACCCATACCCTGGCACTCCAGTGAGCTCATGTGACTCCTGCTCTTCCTGTTCACCCTGGGCTTCTGTCCTCATTTTCCCATTGCTCTGTATCCCACTGTGGCTTGGAAACCTTTACTTCTCATTGCTCCCTGAGAAGCTTCATCATGAAGGCTGACAATGTCGCCTTTTTTGCCTGAGGATGCCCTCACGGGCTCACTCATCAGCTCACTGCTGGTGTTCTTCTTTTGGCCTTGTAGTATTTCCATGAAAGAGCCTTCTGTATTTTGTGACTGTGGTTGTTCATCACAACAGGTGTCAGACATTCATTATCACAGTGCAGTCTGACTATCTTGCCAACAGCCTCATTTTTTAAATTAGGATAGACAGCAAGCCAAATGGCTAGGTAGAAGCAGTTTTTCCAATTCAAAGGTAATCATGAGGAGTCTCTCAACTGTTGTGATACTTGTGTTGTTCCTATGTCTAAATATTTTAATGCTGGCAACTTAAAAAGATACAAATCTTCAAGAGTTGTCAGGATTACAATTGAGAATTAAATACTTGAGAGATGCAGGCCTTCAGCTGAATCCTTATATAATTCTCTCAGATTATTTTCACTGAGGATTAGTTCTCAGCCCAACAGTATGACTTCCAAGTATCTTTATTAATGTAACAAATAGAGTTTCCTTGCATTTAAGATGGTGAAGGTGCTATTGTAGGCGTTGGGCTCTGGTACAGACACTTTGTGGAGCCTCTGCTTTGGGTTGAGACCAGAACATGTCAGTGTCTCACTATGACAGGTACAGAGCTCATATATGTTCATGGCGGCATTCTGTTCAGTCGTTGGAGGACCTGCTCGGATGACTCTGGCTGAGTTCTGATAAATTCCAGGTCCAAAGGTTTAACTGTGGATTCAGACAAGGATGACTGCTGAACGTAAACAGGTTCTGGATGAGGAACTTAAATGTAGTCTGCTGCAGGGAGATAGGGTATTTCAGCTTCCACAGTAGATTCTGGTGTTACGGTGACCTCCAGGTCCAAATGTCTGAACTGATTTTGGACAAGATCGGCTGCTAAGCCTGAACGGGCTCTAAACATGAAAGTGTCACCTCAGGGTTTGTTGAAGAAGCTGTACTCTGCTGCAAGGCTGTAGGATGTTCAGCCACCACAGTAGGTTCTGGTGTTACGTTGAGCTCCAGGTCCAAAGGATGAACTGGGAAATCACAAAGGGTTGGCTACGAAGCCTGAACAGGCTCTAAATGTGAAAAGTGTCACCTCAGAGTCTTTTGGAGAAGCTGTATTCTGCTGCAGAGTAGTAGGATATTCAACCTTCACAACAGTTGTTGGTGTTATGATGAACACGAGGCCCTCAGGTTGAACTGTGACTTCAGATATGTTGGCTGCTGAGCCAGAACAGGTTCTTGACATAGAAGTGTCACCTGGGTGCTTTGAAGGAGCTGTACCCAGTTGCAGGGCTAGAGGAAGTTCAGCCTGCCCTTGAGCTCTGGTGTCATGGTGGGCTCCAGGTCCAGAGTTAGAACTGTGACTTCAGACAGAGTTGGCTCCTGAGCCTGAAGGTTGGTGTATGTGAAAGTGTCACCTCAGGGTGCTTTGAAGGATCTATAGTCTGTTGCTGGGTGGTAGTATGTACAGCCTCCACAGTAAGTTCTGGGTTTTTCTTGAGCTCGAAGTCCAAAGTTGAGCTGTGATTTTGCACAAGGTTGGCTGCTGCGCCTGATCAGGCTGTGGATGTGGGAGTGTCACCTAAGAGCGCTTTGCAGAAGCTGTGCTCTGATGCAGGGATGTGGAATGTTCAGCCTCCAAAGTAGGTTCTGGTGTCATGGTCAGCTCCAGGTCCGAATGTTGAACTGCGACTTGACACAGGATTTGCTGCTGAGCCTGAACAACCTTGGATCTGAAAAGTCACCTTAGAGTGCTACGGAGAAACTGCAGTCTGCTTTAAGGCTGTAGGATGTTCAGCATCCACAGTAGGTTCTGGTATCGTGATGAACTCTAGGTCCAAACTGAACTCTGAATTCACACAATGTAAGTACTGAGCCTGAACAGGCTCTAAATCTGAAAGTGTCCCCTCCAGGTTTGGGAGAAGCTGTACTCTGCTGCAGGACTGTAGGATGATCAGTCTCCACAGTAGGTTCTGGGTTTATGGTGGCTTCACGTCTAAAAGTTGAACCATGATTTCATACTGGGTTGACTGCTGAGCCTGAGCAGTGTGCGGATGTGGAAGTGTCACTTCAGGGTGCTTTGGAGGAGCTGTCATGGGCCCAAGGGCTGTAAGACGCGCAGCCTCCACAGTAGGCACTGGCGTTACGGTGAGCTCCAGGTCCTGAGGTGGAACTGTGACTTCAGACAAGGTTTGCTACTTAGTCTTAACAGACTTTCAACGTGGACGTAGTACCTCTCAGTGTTTTGAAGTAATTGCAGTCTGCTCAAGGGTTATGGAATGTATAGCATCCAAGTAGCTTAGGTTTATGGTGAGCTCGAAGTCCGAATGTTTAACTACGATTCAGACAAGGCTGGCTGCTGAGCCAGTACAGCCTGTGCGTGTGGAAGTGTCGCCTCAGTGTTTTGAGAAGCGGTAGTCAATTGAAAGGTTATAGGATTTTGGCCTCCTCTGTACGTTATGGTGTTATGGTGAACTCCAGGTCCAAAGCTTGAACTGCGGCTTTAGACAAGGTAGGCTGCTGAGCCTGACAGCCGTCAGTGTGGAAGTATCACTCATGGTGTTTTGAAGAGCCTGTAGTCTGCTGCAGCCCTGTAGGATATTCAGCCTCCACAATACGTTTTGGGTTTACAGGGAGCTTCCAGTGCACAGGTTGAACTGTGATTTCAGACACATAAGCTATTGAGCCTGAACAGTCTGTGTATGTGGAAGCATCACCTCAGGATGCTTTGGAGGAGCTGTAGTCTGCTGCAGGCCTGTAGGGTGTTCAACCTCCACTGTAGATTCTGCTGTTATGGTGTGATCCGTGTCCGAAGGTTGAACTGTGACTTCACACAAGTTAAGCTGCTGAGCTTAAACAGGTTCTGTATGTGTGACTGTCACTACAGGGTGCTTTGAGGAGCTGTAGTCTGCTGAAGGACTGTAGGGTGTTCAGCCACCACAACAGGTAACGGTGTTAGGATGAGCACCACGTCCTATGCTTGAACTGTGATCAGACAAGGTTTGCAGTTTAGTCTGCCCAGTCTGTGCATGTGGAAGTGTCAGCTCAGTGTTTTGAAGAAGCTGTGCTCTCCTGCATGGTTATAGGATGTTCTGCTTCCACAGGTGGTTCTGGTGTTATGGTGAACTCCACGTCCAAAGGTTGAACTGTGATTTCAGGCAAGGTAGGCTGCTGAACCTGACATCACTCTGGAGGTAGAAGTGTACCTCAGGGTTTTTGGTGGAGCGGTACTCTGCTACAACACTGTTAGATGTTCCTCCTCCACCACAGGTTGTGGTGTTATGGCGAGCTTCATTTCCAAAGGTTGAACTGAGAATTCAGACAAGGTTGCGGTGGAGCCTTCATTCGGGGGAGTCTGAACAGGCTCTGGATGTGGAAATACCACTTCAAAGTGTTTTGTTGGATCCGTAGTCTCCTGCAGGGCTGTAGTGTCAGCTTCCAGTATAGGCTGCGCTGATGTCTTTTGTTGTGATAGGGATGTTTTTTATCTCCTCAATGTTCTTTGGAGGGACACCCTGCTTGGTTGGAGGTTTTCCCACTTTAGTCGATTTTGCAGGGTGAGCTGAGACCTCTTTTCAATTACAGATGGCTTAATCCCTTTAGGGTGCTCTGATGTTTTCAAAACCCCAAGATCCACATTTAATAACATTTGATTAGGCAACACTGAATGCTGAGCTTTACCCATAACTAGAGTTTAGACTGTTATCTCATGATACATTGAATGTTGAGCTACACATTTATAGAGGATTTTGGAGGTTGAATTGAGCCCTTCTGCTGGACTGGAGAAGGTTCTACAGTGGCAAGAGGTAACTGAGGCAGAGTCAAGCTGTTTGGCTGGATTAAAGCTTCAACATCTTCAGGGTGGTGGGGGGTTGGATGCTGGTCTAAAACTTCTTGATAAACTAACGAAGATTTCAGCAATTCAGGGGACACAGCAGGCTGAGCTACGTCTTCTCCTGGACTGAAGATGATTCTCCTGCATCAGGGGTTTCTGGTTGGTGAGCTGGAGCCTTCTGATGGGTTGGAGAGGGTTCCATTTCCTCAGAGGACTCTGTAGGCAGAACTGAGGCTTCCTGTTGGAATGATAAAGGTTCAGCATTTTCAGAGATATATGAAGGCTCAAATGCGAGGTTTTGCTGATCCAGGCCAGGGCTTGGTGAGCCCGCAGGGAAAGGAAGGTCACCAGGACAGGGTCTAGGGCTAACTCTGGAGACTGAGGTGCCCGGACCAGCAGCCACAACAGCTGCCATGTGAAGAGGAGCCATGGGGCCCAGAGGTGCAGCCTGGACATGACAGGCAGAGGTCCAAGGCACAGCAAGTGACCCAAGCAAGTGGGATGCTGGCCCCACATGCTGAGCAAGAGCCAACAATTGGCAGCTGTGTCACAGTTGGCAGCTGTGTCACAATTGGCAGCTGCATCATGCATGTGCCCCTTAGCAACAAAGCATCCCTCCCCCACCTCAGGTTCCAACCTTTATTTAGGCAACATTTATTAGCCTTGAGTTGAGAGTAACTTCAGAAGAGCGAGCCTTTTTCCCAGAATCACCAGGGACCAAGCAGTCCATTTCCCCTGCAGAGGGGACAACTACCTCTTGCTGGTGCTCCCCTCCCTCCTCACAGTGAGGTGGGATTTAAGCTGCACACCTGAGTGGCCCCAGACTCCAGCAGCCCAGAGAGGGTGGGATTGGTGGGGGTTGTTAATGAAGGTGAGGCTTGGGGGTTGGTGCACAGCTTCCCAAGGAAGCCACGGGGCCTCACATCCCCAGAAATTCAGAAGTGCTTGTCCAGTTCTGGTAATCTGAACTCTTCAAAGCTGAATCTGAGAGACATTCTTCTTCCCTTTGGCCATACTGCTTCCAAGAGAAGTAGATGACAGCTTTTCTAGTTCAAGGGTCATCATGAGGATGCTCTCAACTGTTTTGACACTTGTGTTATTCCTATGTCTCAGTCTGAATGTGGCTGCTTCTGTAAGTGCTTGGTTATAAGGCTTCTCTCCAGCTAGTCTTCAGCTCATTACACCGGATTATGTTTCTATAATTTAATTGTAAATCAAGTTTGATCCTGGGAATGTAATAAGCAATAAATAATTTGTACCACTCTCACCATGAAATAGAGTTAGAATAAGATGTACTAGCAAACTGATAAAAAGATCACATACTGACAGTTTATAAGCATATTGCAAGCGCCAGCAGTTCCAATTCCTGGTTGTACAAGAAGCGGCCTTTACCACGACTTCGGGTGATGCAGGGTGCCCAACTGTCTGGGACTTTGTAGAAATCAATAGGTGCTCTACGGTGGTAGGTACGGCTCAGTGACTAAGAAAACCTCAGTTCTCCCAGAGTGGGATTTGGAGCACACTTGGTGTTTTGATTTATAGATTTCTCAGTTTTGAATGTTGTTCTGTTTGAGAGCTCTCATCTGTTCTGTTTGGGGGCTGAGAACTCTTGTCTGTCTGCAATGAAACTTTGGTTTCAGTTGTTCTTTGCTTGCTTTCTTATCCTGTAAGGACTTGGCATGTTCTTTGCTGTTTTGTGCATGCAGTGAATCCTCTGTCTCTATTATTTGGACTTTGTGCCATTTAGATATTGTGAAGGTCATTTGCAATAATGTCCCAGTCCTTCCTTTTAGAACATGGGTGTCAAACTCATTTTCACTGGGGGCCACATCAGCCTTGAGGTTGCCTTCAAAGGGCCGAATGTAATTTTAGAACTGTATAAATGTAATTACTCCTTAACTAGGGGCAAGGAGCTCAGCGCTGCTGCCAGGTGCAAACAAGGTGCCGGGCCAGATAAAACCAGGTGGAGGGCCGGATTCTGCCCGTGGGCCTTGTGTTTGCCACCTGTATTTTAGAAGATTGAGAGTACTCATTTGTTTGAGATTTGTTTTTGCTTTAGAGGTTTTTGTTTCTGTTTTGAAATGGGCAGCTCAGTCTTGATCCCATCAGAAAATCCATTAGGTCATATTTTAGCTGACTGGTCAACTTATGCTATGTCAATGACTGATTAGAATTGTTTGCCAAAGTTTTGGAAAAGTAAGATTTCTTATGTGCAAGCTTTCATATTGTTACACCACGAGGATTCTACTCAGAAAGAATTTAAATTGATAGTGCAAAGAGGGAAAAGATCTCACTCCCCTCCCAGACTGTAAAACTCAGAAAGTAGAAAAAACGAGGAGATAAGTTTTATACTCACTCTAAATCCTCCTCCTAGAGGTCCAGGAGTTGCTGCAGCCCTGGAAACAATAGGGAAGTTAATGCCAAACCCAGAGCAGGGCTGCAGGAGTGGGGGCAACTATGCCACCTCATTGTGAAAAAAAAAATGGAACTTTTTAAAATTACTCTGGTGGCTAAAGCAAGCCAAGCCCGATATCTCCCTCACCTCTCCTCCAGGCTCCTTAAAGTTGTCAAGGACATATTTAAAAAAAAGAAAATCTTGCCTTCTGTTATGTATATGGAAAAAAAATAAAAACTATCTCAAATATTTTTTCAGGATCATATAGAAAAATATTTGATATTAAGGCTGGTTTTAATTTAATTGATATCTTTTAAAGTTATTAGCATAAAATGCTATGTTTGTTAAAGTTAAAAGCATAAAATATGTTTGTTTTGCCTGGGTTTGCAGCAATAAGTTCATGTTATCTCTTACAGAATTTGTCAAGAAAATGACTTGAGTAATAACTGACTCTAAAATCTTATAAAGTTGTTAAGAGTAAATAGGTGTAACTAAAATGAAAAGTTTTTGATAAGGCTTTTCAGTAATCATTATAAATAAACCTACACATAATTTTCCAAAGTCTTTGGTGACTTGGAACTTCAGAGTTTTTCTGGGTTAAATGGTAAAAAAAATCATCAAATATTTAGATATTCTGAAATAACAGGATACTGAAATATTCATTGATCTGAGCTGGTCTACTTTGGCTTCTTATTGCAGGGAAGGTAGAAAATGGACTTGGATCTGTCAATGACTATATCTTATACTTTATTTGAAGTATGCCTGTTAAAAAAGTGAATGTGTTTGCCAATGGGGGGCTGTTTCTAAAAGTTATGAAATGTATTCATAAAAAGTATTCTAAAGAATGTTACTTACTTTTAGTTGTCACTAAAAATCAAAGTTTCTAAGAACTAAGAATTCTAATTTAGTTGGAAAGAAATTATATGGTTTGGTAATAGAAAATATAAAGTATGAAAACACTTATTGAAGAAAAAAGAAAATCATTATTTCTAAAGTTGGTTATTTCTGAATGAGTTAAGAAGCAGCAAACTAAAAGGGACTATACATTGCGGGAAGATTGTGTACATCACACAAAGTCTTCTGCAAGTTGAAGAAGGTTTATAAAGAGAATCTTGAGAGGAAATTATATAGTTTAGCTGAATAGCTTAGCTAAATAATGAATTTGATTAGGTAAATGAATCTAAATATCAAAAGTAAACTATTAAAGAATTTGTTTCTTTTTCAGTCTGTTAAAAGGGAAAAAAATTGTTCTTGTATCTGCCTAGAAAGCAAAGATTCTATAATTTTTAAAATAGTTATGTGTTATATTGTGTTAATCAGGTACTTGACTACCTTAAAACCCATATTCTTTATCATAAGAACTAAGGTTTTGCTAGCTTGTACTTCTGTTTGATATGTTTATTGTCACTTTGGGTAAATAAATGATTTAATATTGTTTCATAATGATATATAATCTCTTGGTTAATTATTTTTGACAGCCTTCCCAGGGCTTAAATTTTAAGAGACTTTTTCTTGACCTAGAACTGGCTTTAGGTCATTCCTGTGGGTCCCTAGAATGCCTTGAGTATTTGTTTTTTTCTCCTTATGAGGAAGAAATTTTGAACTCATTAAACATATTTGATATGCTTAAAGTACATAAAAAGCTTTGTCAAATAAAGAAATAATACTTATGTTATATTTGCATACACATATTTTTAAAGTGGAAGTTCTAGAGATTATATAAAAATCTCCAAGAGTCTGTAATGGGGGACACCCCCCCAGAAATTGGGAAGAGGTTTGAGCTGAGCGTGAGTGACGGCAGACTTTGCCCCCTCGCTAAACATGGCGGCCGGAAGAGGGGCAAAGGCAAACATGACCGGCACTGACCCGCATCGGTTGGAAGGCTGACACTCCCACTGGCTTCCATTGTGCATGAAATTCTGGGAGAGAATTTGAAATGGAGTGTGCCAGAAAGCAATCACTCAGTTGGTTCTTCCCCCTCCCCTGGGCAGGGGGCATGTCAGTGGTCACCAGCAGGCCTGCCAACAGTGGCCAGTGCAGGCCTGTGAGCAGAGGCCTAGGGGCACAGACTCTGAAAGATGCCTGACGCTGGACAGCGACTGGAGACCAGCTAAGCTGCCTATGTTTATGATACCTTTGGGTGGGAGAAGAGGTTCCAGGTGCAACCTTGAACTGAGCTGGCAGAGAGTGACAGGGTGATTTTTCTTTGGGTGTCTTAAGAGGGAACAGTCGTTGAGGCAGAAGCTTGCCATTATTTCCAGAGACCTTGGTGATAATAGCACTGTGAACAGATTTTTGTCCTTGTGTTATCCTCAGTTCTCAAACTTATGTAGTAGCTGTAATAAGACTATTTTTGATGTTAACTCTGACTTTCTTTCCCCTTACTTTTGTTACCCAGATATTTTAAGCAGAAATTTGCCATTAAATAAAATATTCCTTTCTTTTCCACCAATCTCAGTCTTTGGAGATTTGCCTGGTAGGTGACAACCCCCAACCACTGGCTGGGTTCAATAACAGGTCTACAAAGTTCTGACATACTTTAATTTGTAATTTTAATTGTTATCTTAAAATGTTGTTACAGGAAAGCAAATTCCTTTGTCAATTGCATTATAATAATTTCTGTAACCATGTTATTTGAAATTTTTTTTGTCATTTAGAGACAGTCATTGTTTTACCCTGATGCATTTACAAGTATGTTACATCTTCAGAAAGATCCATGAAAAGGTCTCTGACTTATTCTAAATTACATATTAATGAAAATTTTCAGATCATATTTTTGAACTGGATGAAGATAACTAGAACTCTGTGGAATAACTGGATTTATAGAATTATTGGCAAATAATTAGCATAAACAAAAATTGATATGAGACAGTGAACTGAAGATGATTGTAGTTTTTGTAACTTTTTGTTGAAAACATTGCTAATTTTCAATCCTTTTGTTTTTCAGACATAAGGGAACTTGTTTTTTTCTTAAAGCAATTTTGTAAATTATACTTTCATAAGCAATATTGAGGCATTTATATTTTTCTCCCTACCTGATCCCTCTGGAATTTGGCAACTCTTAATGAGTGAGTAGTAGTATTTCCCTGGCAATATATTTGTTTGCATAGGTTCAGTAGGAATCTGATTTCTTCCTAACGGGACAAACATAGCCAGTTTCCGATTATTATTTTATTAACCAAGACTGACTGGAGTATCATGTATTAGACACATACCTAGACTTTGGATGTCAGCAAAAGCTTTAAAGAATGAAGATTGACTTTGAAGCCAATTCAAGCCCCTTGGAGAGATGGCCTGGTACCTTGCTTATTCATAAGGTTCATGGCAATCTTTCCAGTAAAGGGTGAATGTTGCTTTCCTGGGAAGTGGCAAGGAAGAATCTCAAGAACTTGCAGAACTCACCCAAAGTTATAGCTATTATAAGGCAGGTAAAGCCTTATGGCAACTGAGTGGCTTGCCTTCCTTGTCCTCTGGGGCTAATTAAAGCTCAATCTGGAAATTCCTTATAAGATTCAAGCAAAGCATTTTTAAGAAAGCCGATATAATCATCTTTGAATCCTGTTATGTTTATGCAAATAATCAGGCTGAATTTGAAATTGGACCTAATGCAATAAATGAATTGGTCTTCATTTGGCTCTTTGATAAAAATAACGGTGACTTTAGGAAGGAAGATTGTGTTTTAATGGACTCTGTAATACACAGTTATGGACATTAAATTCTAGTTGAGTTAATTGTCTTCAAAGTTTTATTTTTCACTTACGAACAGAACTGGATCCTGAATTTTTCTAGCTTTTGCCGCAATAATATTGAGAACTGTAACATAATTTGTCTCCACCAGATTACAAGCTCTACTCCTACTCAGGGAATACCACCTCTAGGCACCATTACCACCTTCTTCTGTGCCCAGGCCTCATCACCCCTCCGAGAGAGTGCAAGGATCTCTCGGCTCTGAAGGAAAACGATGCTACTCGAAAGGAAAATGATGCCCCCTTTCAGCAGGAAGCAGTTACAGAAAGGATCCTGCACTCTTTTTCCTGGAAAGGATTCAGAATCAAGATCCTTGAGGGGGAAATACGGTAGGCAGTTAGACAAAATCAGAGCAACTACAATAGGCCAGGTACAGAGGGCCACTAAGGCAGAAAGCCTTGGGTGCCTAGCAATGGGTATAGGAAAAAGGAAATTAATTTTTAAGAGGACATATCGGCAGATGGTAAAACAAAGTAATTACTCAAATAATAAGTGAAGAGGCCCAGGGGCTTCTCTGGACACCTCCCAATCCATCATTATTTCCCCACAGGAGGCCCTGGTACAACTGACAGTGGGGAACAAGCTCATTAACTTTTTAGTAGACACTGAAGCCATGTATTCTGTACTGACATCAGATTGACTAAAAACTCCACAACAGTGTTGGTTACAGGGATAACAGGACAAATAACAAGACTTCCTCCAGCCTTTAGCTATTTTCCACAGTCCCTGGATACCACAGGGACTCAGGTCCATATTAGGAGGAATTTAAGTTTAACCATTCTTTCCTTTATAATGCTTGTCTTTATTGTTTTAAACTTCCTTATGACTAGTTTTTCCCACACCAGAAAAATTGTATCTGCTCAACAGGCACCTCTAAGAAAATATATTGGCTTTTAACTCACAAGATTTTGCTTTATAACAGGCTCAGGTTGTTTATTCCCCAGAAGATTCAGAGGACATCAATAGCTCCAAAGACAGGGAGGAAGAATTGACAGTGGGGAATTGTAACAGGGAATGAAAACTTTATATCACTCTGACTTACCATGAAATAGAATAAGGTGTACTAATAAGCTGATAAAATAACTTACATACGGACAGTTTCTTTGTAAGCGTATTACACGTGGCAGCAGTTCCAGTTTCTACTTGTACAAGATATGTCCTTGATCACAACTTTGGGTGACACAGATTGCCGAACTGCAGGAATTGGGGTGGCACTGACCACTTCCAGGATATTGACATTAAAGATTCATATCAAGACCGCCGAAGACACTGACAGCATGTCCACAGCCTCTCCCCCTGATCTCTCTGTTCTCCTTGTCCCTCTCCCTCTTTATAAAAACCCCTGCCTGCACTGCAATGTTAAGATGGGCTTTGAGATGAGAGTCCCCTCTCTTCCAGGTTGCTGGCATTTGAATAAAACCTCTTTCCTTTTTTCACCAGCATCTGTCTCATGAGTTTGGCTTTTGTTGAAGCAGGCTGCCAACTATGGTTTCAATTACAGGAGGTTAGTGTAGCTTCCACCTAATCCTCTGCTATCTTGGATTGCATAATATCATTTAAATCAAGGAACTTGGTTTCTTTTCCTGAGAGATACACACTCCAAAGACCCCAGTTGTGGGGCCCTGACATTAGTAGTGAATTCCACATAACACCATTTTTTTTTTAACATAAGGCAATGGCAGCTTACAAAGGGCAGTGCATGTGGGCATGTTTGGGCCATACCTGCATGATCAACTCAGAGATTCTGGGTTGCAGAGAAAACTACTTTAAAAGGTAATTTCCTACTATCATTTCTGAGTGGAGAAAAAGAAAACTTGGAAAGCAGGAAGCATTAAAATGTTTGAGACTAGAGCATAATTATTTTATCCTTGTAATTAAGATGAAATTTTGATGAAAGATATGTCATTTTATCTACTTAAACTTTTAAATCCCTTTTATAAAACATAGAGTATACAGGATGTAATAGTGAAAAATAGTATTGAGCACCTACTCTGAAACAGAATTGTAAGATACAGCCCCTCAGTGAGCTGACAATGTAGTAGGGGAAAACTGACATATGACATAGGAGACAGATTTTTTCTGAGAAATGATCAATGTGAGCTAGACTAGTGAGGGACAAGGTTTGAGGAGGTGGTAGGACTGGAGCTGAATGTGGGAGATGCATAGGACTGAGAGACAAGGAGGTGATCCCAGGAGTCAAGGACAACCTGAGTGATGCCTCCTGTGGATCAGAGGGTTGGGAAACTGAGAAACTGAAATGATTGGCAAAAATAGGCACTAAGATGGGGTATGTAAGGTGGGTACTAATATGGGCACTTGAAAGCCTGGCAGAGAAATCTGGAGATAGTCTACTTTCCACAGCATGTTAATGGTCTGACTCTAAAAGTACCGTTCAGTAAGTCATACATTAGTTCATAAATCCCACTAAAAAAAAAAAAAAGCTAACTGTAAGCACCATTCCAAAGTACCTTGAAAGTAAATTACTCTCCTGGAAGAAGGTGGCAAAGTTCTTTTACAGTGAATACTAACCTAGGAGGAAGTGCTTCTGTACAAGGCAGTGTCTACACAAGGGGATCTGTGCAACTGATGGCATGGTTCCCACCAGAGTCCACTACACATATGTGTTATTTAACTCAGCAACCCTGCCTCCAAGGAGATGACTAAAATAGACCAGAAAGCTATTAGAGCTCTAGGTCTCCAGTTTGGGCTTCTTAAAGGGAAATACACTTATGTGACAAGTCACCCCAGGTTGTAGAGGACATCTGGTCCACGTCCAATGCACTCCCAACAGCTTAGAGTCCTTTTCAGTGTCTGGTCCCTCAACTCCTTTATTCAAATGTTTATTTCTATCCCAAGTGCTATGAAACCCATTCTATGCCTTTACCAAAAAAAAAAAAAAAAAAAAAAAAAAAATCACAACTGTAATTCACATGCCATAAAATTCACCTTTTAGTGGTTTTTAGTGTATTATGCAACCATCACCACTAATTCCAGAACATTTTCATCGCCCTACAAAAAACCCCCATGATCCTGCAGACGGAGATCTGGGGATGTGCTGACATGGTGAAGAACACTTACCTTATGCCAGTATGTGCCAGGTGCTCCAAGGTCTCATCTGCAGCAGCCACGTGCGGAAGTGCAGGGTTCCAGCCAGCGAGTCCATCCTGCTCAGCACCAACTAGGGGGAGGAAGAAAGCTTCCTCTACTCTCAAGGTTCTTTCGGCTAGTCTAGTCAAGTAGACATGGGATGGACTGGCAGGAGAGAATAACTAAATTTAATGTATGCATATGTATGGAAGCCCCTCATACATGGGAGAGTCAGAGACCCCACATGCACAAGATATTAAGAGACAGAGAGGAAAAATGTATATAGAAGACACTGAGCTAGGGATGAGGTAAGTTACCACACCTTTTTAAACTGTAGTATATGAGATCTTACACCAAAAATCTGTACATCTGCTCTTCCAAGGCAGAACTACCTCAAGTGTTCTTTGCCTCTCTACCCCTCTGCTAGTTTGATGAGCTTTAAGCCTAGTTTCCAACTACGTAGAAGACTGATTAACACACTGGGTCATCTTACCTCCATCACTCCCCCTGTAACAGACCTTCAAAATATTTTTTAAAGAGTCTATACAACGCAGTCCTCTTAGTTCCCTCCCTTTACCTATACAGATGCGTTATCAGTTATTTGACTTACTACACAGAAGGTCTCTATTGTAATCATGTATTTAAGGAGCAAGTTTTACTATAAGGGGTTATGTACAACAATTCGGACAGAATGAAATGAAATCTCAGCCACCTCATTGCAGGTGTGAAGAAACCGGTACTCTCAAACCCTTTTAATGAGACTATGACAGAAGGGCAATTAGCTATTTAATAATATGCATCAAAGCTTTTAAAATGTTTATAAACTTTGACCCAACAAGTTCACTTATTAGACATCATCCAAGAGGAAAAAATGTCCAACAATAGGGGATGAGTTAAATAAATTATATTCATAGATTAGAACATTGTACAACCACTGAATTGAGTAGACCAGCCTTTATTGCCATTGGAAAGCATTCATGATCTATTTTTTTGTGAATAAAACATTACAAAATAATGCATATACTTGGCAGTCCTATTCTTGTAGAACAAAACGTATTTATACGTGTGCACCTAGGTAAAAAAAAAAAAAAAAAGTCCGGATAGCTAACATGTCAAAATTGGGGCTTTTTAAAAAATAATAAATTTCTGAATTTTATAATCAGAAAATACAACTATATTTTGAAGAAAATACTTGCTCTCCAGCAAGAACCTCCCTGTTTATTGTTATGTAAGAAGGTTCTTTATTTATAAGTAACTTCCCTTTTTTACTGATGTATTTGTTTAACATTCAGGGCCTGTCTTTTTAAAAAATGCTTTTCAATTACAGTTTTTTCTCAATATTATTTTATATCAGTTTCAGGTGGATAGCAGTGGTTAAACAATCATATACTTTACAAAGTGTTCCCTGTGATATTTCCAGCACCTACCTGGCACCACACATATTTATTACAATATTATTGACTGTATTTCCAGTGTTATACTTAAATCCCCATGACTATTTTGTAACTACCAAACTGTACTTCTCAATCCTTTCCCCTCCTTCACCCAGTTCCCCAAACCCCCTCCCCTCTGACAACCATCAGTCTGTTCTCTGTATCTATGAGTCTGTTTCTGTTTTGTTTGTTCATTTATATTGCTCTTTAGAGTCCATGTACAAGTGAAATCATATGGTATTTGTCTCTGACTGACTTATTTTACTTAGCATAATACCCTCTAGGTTGGTCCATGCTGTCACAAATGGTAAGATTTTATTCCTTTTCATGGCTCAGTAATATTCCATTGTATAGACTCGTATGTATCACCACTTGTTCATCCACTTGTCTATTGCCATCAATAGACACTTGGGTTGGCACTTGGGTTGCTTCCATAGCTTAGCTATGGTAAATAATACTGCAATGAACATAGGAGTGCATATATTCTTTCAAATTAATGTTTCGGGTTTCTTCAGATAATATATCCAGAGTAGAATTCTTGGGTCATAAGACAGTTCCATTTTTAATTTTTTTGAGGAACCTCCATACTGTTTTCCATGGTGCTTGCACCAGTCTTCATTCTCACCAACAGTGCACGAGGGTTCCCTTTTCTCCACATCCTGACCAATAGACATATATAGATCAATGGAAGGGAATAGAGAGCCCAGAAATAAACCCACGCCTATATGGTCAATTAATAAATATTTGGCAAAGGAGGTAAGAACATACAATGGGGTAAAGACAATCTATTCAATAAATGGTGTTGGGAAAAATTAGATATGTGTAAAAAATGAAACTAGACCACCTTCTTACACCATACACAAGAAGAAACTCAAAATGAATTAAAGACTTAAATGTAAGACTCAAAATCATAAAACTAGAAGAAAACATGGGCAGTAAAATCTTGGACATTTCTCTTAGTAATTTTTTTGTGATGTATCTCTTCAGGCAAGGGAAACAAAAAATTTCATTCATTCCTTTGTCAAATATATATTGAGTGTCTAGTATGTGCCAAAAGTATACTTTCATGCTCTCAGCTCAAATTCTAGCAGGGAAGGCAGACAAGCAATCACCATAAGGTGAAACGTGGGTTAAGAACATGTCAAGAACAGGACAGGACTTCCCGAGTGGAGAAGACTTCTGTCCCTAATGGCTTTAGCTATACCCACAGTTGCCTTATTTGTTCTAAATTCATGAGGAGAATCTTAAAAGAAAAGCTGAGGTACTGGAAGAAACAACTGGAAGGCAGTTTTATTTCTTTGATATCCCCCACCCTACTTCAAACTCAAAGGGCTCAAAACTTACCATGTTTGCCGCTCTCATCCTTCACCCAAAAGAACAGCTCCTCCCATCTGTCCCCTAATGCAGCATACTGTAGCACGCCCAGATTTGCAGGTACCCCTCCTCTCTTCTCACCCTCCAGCTTTCAAGTAGTAAGTGCTATCAGCTCTTTCTCTTTTATGCTCCTTATGCCCACTGCTGGATCTTTTTTTTTTTTTTTTGCCAGCCATTATTTCTTATTTAGGCTTTGCAATAAACTAACATCCAACCTCCCAGCTTCTACCCATCATTACTGATTTATTAAATACAAATCCCATTATGCCATTTCGAGTACCTTAAAAGTCATGCTCATCTATCTTTGAAGATGATAAAATTCAAAACCTTTAGCATGACTCAGAAATCTTTTTGGGCCCTGGCCGGGTTACTCAGTTGGTTGGAGCATCGTCCTGATAAGCTAAGTGGTTGAAGGTTCGATCCCTGGTTGAGGCACATACAGAATGAGTGGAGCAACACTTGGTGTCCTCCCTCCCTCCCTCCCTCCAAAATAAATAATAAAATTTCTGCAAGGTGGCAAACACCTCTCCTGTCTTGTCTTACATGCAGCCTCTTCTCATAGGGTATGTCTCATGCCTCTACACATTCCAGTCCTTCCTATGATCCTGCTCCCTCTTCTAGGTTAACTCTTTACTTCTAGTCGCTCAAAGCACAATTTGAATGTCTACTCTCTTTTTAAAGCCTTGCCTGAATCCCTGAGCCCCCTCCCTCTAGAATTAATCCCATTGTCTTGTAAGTCATCTGCTCAAGTACCTGTCTCTCCCATAGGGCTGTGAACTCACTGCGAGAGGACAGTGTCTTCCTCCACCTAAGGAATACCTGACTCGGAAAGTAGCCAGTGTTTAATGAACGAAAGATTTAATAAGTAGGCTCAGCAATGTTCTTAGGGACTACTACAGAAGAGGCAAGAGGCCTTCCTTGTCACCGAACTCCACTCAGGTGCTGCGCCTATTCACCCCCGCCCCCCCCCCCCCCCCCCCCCCGCCCCCCCTGCCCCCCCTCGCGCCCAGCACTGTGTCTGTGCCCTGTGCAGCAATGCCCTTTGAGCAATACACAGCAAGTGGGGGGAGAGAGGGAGAGAGTCTAAGCTCTAATTTTAAGGGTAGATCCTCATTTACCTTTGAAGTAGTTTCAATTGTTTGGGAGTAAATAAAACTATTTTAAGTATTTTCACCAATGCCCTTATTGAATGAAAGCTGGGCTGGGAACCTTGGGAAAGCATCCAGACGATTAGGGGGCAAATCGTTTTATTGCAGTGCCAAAGTTTTCCATTTTAAGTAGCAAAAGTTTGCCGAGACTGTGAGCTCTAAGTATGCGTACATTGATATTTTCGAGATATGAAACACACACTGGAAAGCACACGTAATGGCTTCTGCCTGCAGCGGAGGGATCCAGGTATCTTTTCAGACTCCCTGCAAGGCCCCATAGCGTGGCTCTGGGACACCCTATTTGGCCCGTTCTTCGAGGACGTGGATGTTCAGCAATAGAACTCAAGCCCCGCCTTCCAGCGTATACTAGGGCTTCGGTGGGCGGGCCCCGCCACGTGGAGCGAGGACCAGATTCTCAGAAGGCGTCTCCGCGGTTGCCGCGGCGCAGCTCCGGGTCAGCCCCTTAGCCCCACGTCAACAGCGCAGGCCGGGCGGCCTGGCTTTACTCCTACGCCGCTGACGTAACGTCATCTTGCGGGACGTGGACGGAAGAAAAAAGAGTAAGCCGGCGCCAAAGTCGGCCCCGCGTGGACTGCTGGCCGGGCAGCGAGGCCGGGCGCGGCAGCGGTGAGTCAGGTACGCGGCAGGTGCGGGGATGGGGAGGCACCTGCGCCTCTGCGAGGGTTGATGCGGCGCCTGGGCCGAGGCGGGGGAACGTGGGCGCGCAGAGCCGCGGAAGCACCGCACAACCAGGAGCTGGGTGGCCCGGTTCCACGAGTGGGCGTGGGAGCTCGCCGAGGGATGGCAGCGGGCTTAGGGTGGGCAGCACGGCCCCGGTGCGGTTCTTATGGACCTTGTTGTGGAAACCAGGGTTGCGTGGACCTAGGGCACCCGAGCTTCCTGGCCACCGAAATGGAGGAACTGGTCCAGATGGACGTTTGGAGACTCGGTGGGCCCTTTCTCGGTCCATTGCACCTGTCTCGGTGTCGATTATTTTACCCTGGTTTGTAACTGGCAACACACTGACTCTCAGGGGCCTGTGTGTGTAGTTCCCCGTGGTCTGTCTGGCTTTCGCGACCCCCTCCTCAAAACCAGACCCCCCCCCCCACCCCCCACCGCAGCTGAGGAATCTGCTCTCGACTGCATTTTGCAAAATGACATACGGTCAGTTAGTAGTTCCTGGCACGTCAGGCAGCACCCGCCGCCCCCATTATCCCCGGCTCTCTAAGGGGGGTGAGATTTATCGTGGGGTCTTTGTCTTTAAGTAAACCATGTGCCGATCCTGTATTTCTGGGCGAAGTTCGTTAGGACTAAAGTTCAAGTCTCCGTCCAAATCAGTAAGATAAGGGCGTTCTGTTTAGAACCTATAAACAGGTACTTGAGAAATGTCCTGAGTCAAAAAATGGAAACTCTTTTCAACTGATGCCGTTGCATCTAGACACACACACCATACCCTTTGCTCCCTGGAATCAGCTCTGATTTTTGAGGCCATAATGAACGCTTTTGGAGAGCATAATAAACTCTGGCAGGATGAACCATTCCTTGCAGTGAGGAAGGGGTCAGTCAGAGGCAGTGTGGTGTAGGGAAGAGGTCAGGAGGCTTGGTTTCTAGGTCACTTTTCATCCTAATAATTTAATGATCTTAAACATTTAGAGCTCTCAGTTACTTTTAGACAAGAGAGGGATAAACAGTCAATATAATTTGCGAATATCTCCATCAGAGAATATTTATTGAATTCTTTGTGACTGTAGCAGGTCCTGAAGGAAAGAAATGATTGCAAGATACCAACCACTAGTGCCCAAAAGACAGAAGGAGGAAAACTGACATTTATTGACCATAAACAGGCATTCCATGCATTATCTCATTTAATTCTCACAGTAATCTTATGTGGTCCTTACTGTTCCTGTCCCGTCCCTGATTTACAAATGAAGAAACTGAGGGTTAGAAAGATTACGTAACCCTCCAAAAGGCAGAGAACTAGCAAGTACAAAGCTTCAACCCAAATCTGTCCCACCTTCAAAGCCCCTGTTCCCGCACTGTTTACTGTGCTGTCAGTGGGAGGTTTATAACCTCATTGGGAAAAGCATGAACCAGTTCAAAGGTAACCTGTAGGATTATGCCCAACTTTGAATGCTGAAGTGGCTGGGGAAGGTTCCTGCAGGACATGGAACTGGAATTTTAGTGTCAATACTTGATTATTTCACTATTCTGGCTCTTCTATGAGTATTTTGGAGAATTTATATGGAAATAATTGTTTGGCAACCATCAGTGAAGGAATTTACACAAAAAACAAACAGACCATGTGCCCATATCATGCTTCAATATTATGAAAATAATTTTCTCTTGGGATCTTCCAGACTGTCACAAACACAGAAGTCAACAAAGACAGCACTTAGCACTTCCGTTGCCTATTAGATGCCATATCTTTTACACCAGATGTATCTTGCCAGTCTCTTCTCTCCCCTTTCTGTCTGTGCCTTTGTGCAGTATAAATTGAAGAACAGTACATGCCACTCCTTATTTCTCTTCACCATGGGCCTAAATGCTAGTCTTTGAGGCACATTTAAGAGAGTTGGAATATCTCCACCAATCCATACAGCATAGGTTGAACGGAGGCTCCAGCAAGCAAAGAAGGTGCAGTATTCTTCTTATCTTGTGCAAGCAGCAATATTCTAGCTGCAATAGTAAATGGTGTGTTCATGTGTATGTATGAAGGAGCCCCCTGCCTTTTTCTGAAATACATTATTTTTAAAACCTCAAGTTTGACCTAGGGTGGGAAAATGCCCACAACCACCATGTTCTTGACTCGGAGGTGTCTACCTACGTACTCATCCTCCTTGGGTTGCGCCCAGTCATTTAAAATGCCAAACATTTGCAGACATTACCCCTCCTTCCCAGGGTAGTGAGAGTGTGCTTTAGATTCTTGTGGATGGCAGGAAAAAAGACATGGCAGCAGCCTCTGGCCTTTCTTCCCTCTTCTTGTGTCTGCGAGGATCAGGCTGATAGTTCAGATGTGTGGTTTTCAGAGTTCTGTTAAGGGTAATAGCAGGAAGGTGGAGATCACTCTTGTTGGATGTTGGGTCTGGTTTTGATCTTTTGGAGACTGATTCCCCAGTAGTATAGGAATTGTAGTGAAGATTTAGTATCAATATATAAGCACTATACCTTAAAGATTTTTCCATCACTCAGGATACTCATACTCCTCAATTGCTACTTGCTTCCATAAAAACTAAGGCTGTCTAGGGAAGGGAGGGTTGAGATGGAGCATGGGAAGAAACCATTTGTTTTTTCTCTCCTTTCTGCACTATACAGAGGAGGTAGGCATTTCACTAATACAGGGGAGTTTGGAGCAGGGGTGTCAAATTTTTACTCTGAGCATGGGGAAGTAGAGGAAAAGAAAATGAATTGTGTAGTATTTTTCATTATTCAGTTTTTTAAAAATACATCCTGCAGGTACTTTGATCAGTGACCACATCACAACATGTTGAGGCAAGTCTGCTGCTCTCGCTTCCAGCTCTTCAGGCACCGTCTCCTGCCCTGGGCCCAGCCCACAGCTCTCTCCAGACTGCGTAGGTACCACATTATATACATGTGATGGCTTAGCAGTGTGTGGGGAGTTCGGTCGGAGTGTGTGTCAAACAAGGTCTTAAAGAAGGGGAAAAATATAAAATGGCAGAATTGGACAAAGACAGTAAGGAAGGAAGCAGCCTACTGGTTGAAATGTTCTGTGTTTGTTTTTAATAATAAATTGAGACTTTTGGACAAAATACATAGGTTTATGTCATAGAATCTGGTTCTGGTTTCACATGTATGGTACATACTTATCTTCAAATTCATCAAGTTGTATACATTAATTTTTACAACTTGTATGTCAAATAAATAAGTAACTCAAAATTAAAACAATTTAAATAAAGTATTACCTATATTCATTCCCCCAAAACTTTTTATAGGCTATTTTTGTTATTACTTTGTTGTAATTAAGTATTATTAATTTTGAGATAATTATAGATTCACTTGCAGTTACAAGAATTAATACAGAGACATTCCTTATACCCTGTACCCAGTTCTCTCATATCTCAGCCAGGATACTGACATTGGTAGAGTTGAGATAAGAGCACTTCCATCACTACATGACCCTTCAGGTCTCTCCTTTCTGGCCATGCCCCTCCTCCCTGTCTCTAACCTTGGCAACCTCTGCTCTGTTCTACATTTTTATAATTTTGTCCTTTCAAAAATGTTATATAAATGGAATCATACCGTATGTGAGCAGTGGGGATGGCTTTTTTTGACCCAGTGTAATTCTCTGGAGACTCATCCAACATGTCTGTATAAGCAGGCTCCTTTTTCTTACTGAGTACGTTTAACGGTGTGGGTGCACCACGGTTAGTGTAACTGTTCGCCCATGGAAGGGCATCTGGTTTCCGTTGTCTGTTATGAATAAGGCTGCTGTGAACATTTGTGTACAGGATTTTGCATGAACATAGTTTTCATTTGTTTGGAATAAATGCCCAAGAGTTCAGTTGCTGGGTCATGTGGTAGTTAGTTTTACATGAAACTGTCAAATTGTTTTTGTAGAATGGCTATACCTTTTTATATTCACACCAGCAACATGTGAGTTTTCCACTTCTCCACGTCCGCACCAAAATGTGATGTTGTCACTCTTTTATTTTGTGCATTCTGGAAGGTGCGTGGTGACATCCTACTGTGGTTTTAACTTGCTTTTTCCCTAATGGCTATTGGTGTTAAACATCTTTTTGTGTGCTTATTTGCCATTTATATATTCTACTTCAGTGAAAGGTCATTTGCTCATTTTTAATTGGATTGTTAGGTTTTTTGCTCTTAATTTTTGAGAGTGTTGTGTTAGATACTAGTCCTTGATCAGCTATGTAGTTTGAAAGTATTTTCTCCCAGTTTGTACTTTGTCATTTCATTCTCTTAACAGGGTCTTTCATGGAGAAAAGTTTTTTGTTTTGCTTTTATTTTGATGAGGGCCAGTTTATCAGATTTCCCTTTTATGGATTATTCTCTTGGAGTCAAGTCTAAGAAGTCTTTGTTTAGCCCTAGATCCTGAAGATTTTCTTTCTTTTTTTAAAGGTTTTACATTTTTACATTTAAGTGTACAATCGTTTTAACGTTAATTTTCCTATGAGGTGTGAGGGTTACGTCAAGGTTCATTTTTTTTGCCTGCAGATGTCTAAGGTGTTCCAGCACCATTTGTGGACAGGCTGTTTATTATAGTTTGAGTTGGCTGTCTGCTTGATAACACCTAAATCTTCTCAACATTCTATCTCCAAACCTTACTGCAGATGACTTGCTTGTCAATTAATCAAGCTGATTATCATTAGAAAAAAATCTCTATTTCCCATTCATGTAAAGAAGAGTGTAAGGGTTCACTCATTCGGGTAAAGAAGAGTTCAGGCTCCCTGTGTTTGAAAACTAAGTCTGCTACTTCGTAAGTCATTAGTGACAACAGCTGTGGATTTAGTTCACAGTTTTATGGGTGGGTGTGTTGGACTAGGCTCAGCTGCATGGTGGTGTGGTTGGTGTGGTGTCGGTGTCAGTTTTCACGTTGGCTGGGGGCCTCTGCAGGGGGCCTCTGCAGGGGACGGTAGATCATCTCTGTTCCATGTGGTCTCTCGTCCTCCAGCAGGCTCTCCATGGCTTCTTTACTTCATGCTTGCAGTCGAAGCAAGTCATAGGGCCAGCACAGATTCAAGGGGTGGGAGAAGCTTCAAGTATTGTGGCAATTTTTGCACCTGGTATGGTTGGTAAGTTACTCGAGTTCTCTGGGCCTCAGTTTCCTCATTTATAAAATGAGGCTAATAGCAGCTAACTCATAATATCTAAGTCGTGAGGATTACCATGAGAATTTAGTAAGGTAACAGTGTGGTGATGATAACGACGACAACACTAGTGAACCCTTTTTTATAATACAGGAATATTTGTGCCAGTGCCTGTTAGTACGCTCATGCTTTTTTCCCCTCGTAACTTCTTGAGGTAGGTAAGGTTATAGCAAGTAAGTAGAAGGTTGAGATTCCAACCCAGGCAGTCTGGCTCCAGAGTCTACACTTGACCTCTTGTAGTATATCCTCTGCCCTATAAAGAAAGGTGTCTGGGTAGTTAACACAGCTCCTGGTATATAGTAAGTGTTCACTTCAGCATTTTTGTTCTTGATATTATACTTTATTCTCAGTAACCTCTTTCACAGAAGGAGGCACTTCCTTATCTTGTCCCTAGATTTATTTTTCTATTTTTGTATCAAGATTTTTCTGGAGCCCGTGGCCCTGTGTTTGCTGACACACTAAGCAGAAGAGAAGAAAATAAATTAAAAAGGCAAAGTGAGAAAGCATATAGATACAAACATGGAGGAAAGTGGAAAGCCAGGAAGGAAGAAGAAATCATGTCAGGGTTCCTTCCTGGTCAGGCCTGAGGACTCTGATGCTGAAAGGTGAAGGGCTTCTCCTCCCCTGGAGTATGATCCATGGCACTTTTGAGGAATGTGGACAGCCTTACTCCAGCCCCTACATGCGTGCACACATGTACAGTCAGGAGCCTCTCAGATGTACTAGGATGAGATGGCTATTCTTTGGGACTTAGGGCCTAAAGGTCCCTTTGGAAATGGGAAGAGATTACCCATCCCAAAGCCTTGGATTTTTCCAAAGGAATCAAGGCCTTCTCAGTCTTCAATATGGGCCTTAAAAAGTATAATACATCACAGATCATTAAAAAATGCCCCCTAGAAAGGTAGGGTCAACCTGGGAGGGTGAAAGCGTTGCTGTACAGGAAACCCAAAGAGCCCTGGATCCCACAGAACTCTCCTTGGTGCTCTAGCCTACTGGACGTGACTGCACTTTCACTTGCTTGAAACCTTGTTGCGGCCTCATTTTGAATTTTGTCAGCCCTGGTCTGCAGTCACCCAGTTGCCAGCAACAAGAGTGACCGCAACTGCCTGGCACCAAGCCGAGCCATTCTCTGCTGATAAAGACTGTGCATCAGGTGTCTCATTCATGCTAGCCTGGCCTGATAGGTTCTAACTGGTTTCCGTCATAAGATCACCTGGACTGACACGTGTGCTACTACCTGTGTCCCCACGGTACCCTGGAGTGTCAGCACACTTCCAGGACAGGATAAGCCCTATAGTGGACAGGGGTGAGAAAGGGCCTAGTCCTGAAAGCTGTCAACGGGAGGGTGTAGCCCTGAGCTCTGCAGCCTCTGGTGATGCCAAGTCCAGACCCCAGGGGAGTAAGTCTCTCCCTCTCCCACCTCTCTTCTGTCAGGTCAGCAAGGTCAGGACTGTTATGTATATAACTTTTAAATTTAGTCTTGGGTGTTTTGGACAATAATAACCTTGAAGACTGAATCAGGGTACCTATATTGCTGAGCTCAATGAAGAAAGGGAGCTCCCCATGGAACTGAACCCCAACAACAAACCTGTCCTCCAGCAGGAAGAGACAGTCCACCTGTGGGACTAGCAGGGGTGCCAAGGGCCAGGTCTGTCCCAGGTGGTGGACTTACTGAGTAGCTTTCTGCCAGCAACTGGACTGCTGGCCTGGTATCTCCAATGGACTTGAAGCATAGTCGCTTTTAAAAAGTTTCTTTAGGAGAGAGAATAAAGGACTCTTTACTAATTCCCTAAAAATGTTGTTTCTGAGATTTGTGTGTGAAGTAGGCAGGGGGGGAGGGGAACACACAGTGATCTTCCAGTTCACGAGAATGAGATTCTGCCTGCTTTACCCACCATCGTGACAGCGTAGAGGAAAGAACAGAAGCTAGATCGTAGTTAGAGGAGTTCGTGGCCTGTAGTAAGGAGACAGAGGGATTAGATCTAGAGAAATTCTGAGAAATCTATCTATAAATATAAATGGAGGTAATAGTGGTTGATTCAAGTGGAGGAAGTTATTCTGTGATAGTACAGTTATAGAAAAATGGTCCAAAAGGTGGCTTGGAATGATTACTTTTAGTTGTTCATTAATGCCTCTCATGATACGTAGGGAACTCCTGTGGAGGGGGCGGGAATACCTAAAATTTAGTCCTGCTGAGAACTGTGTGCCCATGTTCTCTTGCCTTCTTACAGTCCAAGAGTCCCGCCAAGCAAAGGTCCCTTTGCAGTGAGTAAGACCATCTGCCAACAACTGCCATCCACAGGCAGCTTCTCCTCCCCGTCCAGGCCTCCTGCCCTGCCTGCCCCTCTGCCTGTGCACTCATTCTCCTTCTGTATCAGTTACAGTTGGGCTGGTGCAACAGGCTAGAAATCGCTTTCTCTGTTTTTCTCCTGGGAAAAAAAAGCCTGGGGTCCTCACAGAAGGGAGGCGGTTGAGGACTTCCAGAGCAGTGTGTGAAATCCGGCTTCCACGCTCCTTTCTGTCAGTTTGCAGTTCTTACTGTGTTGTCTTAGAGCCTGAAGTGGACGTTTGAGCCCCACCCTTCATACCCCTGTTCCCAGCAGCAGGATGGATGAAGGGAAGAAGGAAGCACTTTTCCTGTCTCTTTTTTAAAAAATATTTTCTTTGTTTACATTTAATGTAATTTCAGTCAAAAAGGCATCAGTAAGAAACATAACATTGGGTAATAAAAGGAAGAGCGTCTAAGAGGCAGAATGGTTCTACATATAGAGAGTAATCAGAGGGCTCTGAGCTGCGGAACCTTGATTTATGTAGGAACAAATTATAGCCATGAATTGGCGCAAATAGATGTGGCTGATGGCAGCTTGAAGTCAGGCAGCCGTGGGGTAAGATCTCACTCTGAAAGCACTTTTCTTTTTAAGGAAATTCCTAGAATTCCCACATACATTTTCACATGTATTGCATTAACCAGAACTTAGGTACATGGCCATGTCTAGCTGTACAGGAAAGTCTGGGAAATGTAATCTTTTGACTGATGGCTCTGTAACCTGCTAGAGCAGGAAATCTCGTACCGTGTGACAGAGGGAGCAGGTGATTGGCAAGTAGTTAGTGGGAAGAGTTGGGCCTGTGAGAAGTGGTGAAGGGTTCAGTGCCTGACATTTAGCTTTTAGTGCTTTGGGCTTATGTAAGTATATTTTCAGCTTTTTAGCCAACTTTTGTTTGTTGTTTTGCCTCCTTAGAAGTCATATACGGCTTTGCCGAAAGAAAGAGAGAGAGAGAGAGAGAGAATGAATGAATGAATGAATGAATGAATGAATGAATGAATCAGGAAAGGATTGCTTAGGGGCAGATGTCCAAAGGGATAAAAACAAGCATCTGACCCAACACTACTTTTCCTTCGGAAAGCTCTCCATTTTCCTTTATCATTATTGCAGGTACCTGGGTTCATGCTGCCATGTCAGAGAGAAAATTTGTAGGTAGATTAGTCATAATGTTTTATTACTCATCCTAATTACTTTGCTCTTAATTGTCTTTGCTAATCAGACTCACTCTTTTTATAGTGATGCGGCTTTAAAAGCACATATACTGTATTTTTTTATTACGAAAGCAATGCATGTATATTGCATAAATTTGGAAAACAGGAATAAGAAAGAGTTAAATCACCTATAATCCATTAGGAGATAAAATATTAATATTTTGATTTATTTCCTGAATCTTTTTTCTGTACATTTAAACATGTCTATAAAATATGCCATGACCATTTTCCTATGTTATTAAAAATGCTAAATAAAAATGTTCATGAATCCATCTGTCCCCCTTTTTTGACATTTAATCTATTATACTCTTATTGTAGACAACACTGGTGCACAGCTTTCAGATGAATCTTTTTGTCTTGGTCTCTGATTAGTTTCTTAGAACAAATTTCTGAACATGGAATTGCCAAATGAAAAGATGAGAACATTTTTAAGGCTTTTGATATATTTTGCCAACACGTCTTCAGAAAAATTTGTTGTTTGAACTCTTCCCCAGCAGTGTTTAAGTGGCCTGTGGTCTGTGCAGTGAGTGCAAACTCCACTCGATACTAGAATAAGAACATGTGAGGCCTGGCTTTGATATGCTGGTTTTACTCAGTTAAGAATGATAAAGCAATTTTTTTAGTGGCTAAACTGGTTAATATTGTGCATATATCTTTTTAATGGGACGATATATTTTCTTTTTCTTTTCCTTTTTCTTTTTGCATTGACTTTGGGGATACAGACTGTGTCCAGCCTTCAACCATCAGAAATGTCCGTTCCTGGAGCAACATCCCTTTTATCACTGTGCCCCTCAGCCGTACACACGGCAAGCCCTTTGCCCACCGCAGTGAGCTGAAGCATGCCAAGAGAATCGTGGTGAAACTTGGAAGTGCCGTGGTGACCCGAGGCGATGAATGTGGCCTGGCACTGGGACGCCTGGCATCTATTGTTGAGCAGGTAATTGCCAAGATGGAAAAGTCTGCTGAACTGAAAAAAAAAATAGAGTTTTAAGGTGTCGTTTCAGGTTTATCAACTGGTACAAATAATCTTGATTTGAGTGCAGTAGATTTAACCTGATTTGAAAACTCCCTTCCCTGCTGAAGGTGCCAGTGGGGGATGGCATCCCAGGGCAAGCAGAGGGATGTCAAGGAGCAGAGCTGATTTCATTCAGTGCGTCCCTCAGGCTCCTTAGTAACGAGTGTTTCTTAATCCTGGCTGCCTGTTAACACGGTCTGAGGACCTGGAGGTGCCTGGGCTTCACGCAGTCATTTAACACACATCTGTGGGGTGGGGCTCACGCACCAGGTTTCCAGTTTCCCAGGTGACTCTAACATAGAGTTAGGGTTGAGAACTCAGGTGGATGTGGGTAAATATTGAATTTTTCTTTTTCCTGTTTTGTTGGGCTTTTTCTTTTTTTAGTCCAATAGTCTTGAAATAAATATCAGCTATCATTGCAAAGATTTTCCAAGTCCAGATGTTTAAAAGGACTCACCAAACTCCACAGAGAAAACCCATGTAAGGCGTTCATTGAAAGGCAAAGGATATGCGCTGGCTGGTGTGGCTCAGTTTGTTGGAGTGTCATCCTGTAACTGGAAGTTTGCGGGTTCGGTTCCTGGTCAGGTCTTATACTGCTAGGTTGCAGATTCGATCCCTGGTCTGGGTGCATATGATCTCTGGTCTGGGCATGTGTGGGAGGCAACCAATGAATGCTTCTCTCTTGTATTGATGTTTCTCTCCCTTCCTCTGTCCCTTTCTCTCTCTGAAAGCAATGGGAAAAAATGTCCTTGGGTGAAGATAAAAAATAAATAAAATAAGTATATAAAGGCAAAGGATACAGACGACGAGAGAGAGTGCAAGCAAACACTGGGGTGGGTCTGAGAGACAGACACACCACTGTGCACAAGCCCCCTGGGGTCCTTATGTGGAGACAGGGACCGCCATTTTTCCAGATTGAATCAGAAGAGATCTGTGTAAGGAACCTTGGCTATCGAAGGGCTCAAAGCAGAAGTTTCTGGGAGGGATTTAATGCTCCACTGGCCATGCAGTCAAGCCAGGCTGACCACAGATTATCCAAAAAGGAAACTGACCTTGGGGGTTGACAGAGTTTTGGACTTCAGGCATGTCACAAATCCCACTTCCCTTATCTTTACCAAGAGCAGGGCTCAGCAGACTTTTCTGTGAAGGGCAGATAGTAAGTATTTTAGGCTTTGTTAGACCATCTGGTCTATGCCTCAACTACTCAGTTCTGCCATTGTAGCATGAAAGCCACCTTAGACGGTAAGTAAATGAGTGAGCGTGGCTGTGTTCTGTTCCCAATCTGATTATGAAAACAGATGCAGGTCAGATGTGACCTGCAGGCCATGGTTTGCCGGCCTGTGATCAAGAGTCAAAAATCAGACAGCCAGGCATCCTGGAGGTGAAGCCAGAGCTTTTCCTTTCTAGCCCTCTATCCTTAGACATATTTTCAGTTTTTATCATAACTTTACTGAGGAGTTGGAAACTGCTAGCCTGAAATTTGATGGCATTTTCTTGTATTTTCTGTGCTAAGCCTTTATTATCAAATCTGGGCCTCCCAGATTGAGCCCATGAGATCAATTCTATTTAACAAATATTTGTCGAAGGGCTACATTTTTAAGGACTTAACAGATCTCTGAAGGGCCTCTCTGCTACTAGGGAGCTAGGACTGGGACACCCAAAACAATTACGGTAGGCGACTATTTAAGGCAGCAAGTATTCAAATGAGCGGGCCCACGTGACATTGACAGATGGGTCCTGGGGCAGAAAAGTCAAATGACAGTGTGGTTGTTGGAGCCCCCTAGCAGAGCTGGGGCTCAGCCTGGGCCTTTACAGCCGGTTGGATTTGCACCAACAGAGGGGGACTGTTCCACAATGCCAGGTGCACAGGGTGAGTGGTGCCCCGCAGTTGTGCAGGCCAGTGCTTCTGGGGAAGAAGAGGCTCTGTCAGTGGGTTCCAGAGCGGGGACAAAAACAGGAATGGGTGCAGCATGCTGGGGGGCCAGGGCAGAGGTGAGCTTGTGAGCAGTGGTCATGATCTCAGGGCGAGTGGAAAGTAAAGCCGATCACTCCATCAGGCAGGGCTTTGGCAAGGTAGAGCAGTTGGGATTCAGTCTCAAAGCAGTATGAAGATTTCAAGCAAGAGAGGACATTGATGGAAACAGTGGGAGAACCTGGTGATGATCTTAGGTCACCAACTTCCCTTCTAGAGATACCCATGGGCCTAATGGAAGGGCTTTCTAGATCAGGGAAGTACTAGTACGTCTCGTCCAAGGCATCTGATCATGCTAGGTGGACACTGGAGCCAACTTAAAGTGGCTTCCACTGGCCAAAGATGGACGATAATTACTGCAATGAGTTTAAACACATAAAATGTGTTTAAATCCATGACTTCATATTGCCACTTTAAAATAGCTCATTGGTCATCTTTGAAGGATACTAGAGAACCTACGCATTATATTGAAAATAGTAAATAAAGGGAAAGAGGCACACATCTGCCCCGCCTTTCATAAACGAACTGTACCTCCAGGTGATCAAATGGTTAATGAAGGAAAATGTCCCTTTATGGAAGTGAATGAAGCAAGAATGAATGATTTCAAATGTCAGCATTTTGCAGCCCTAATAATTAATAGGTCTTTGTGATGGTCATAAACAGCTGCTGACCTGCTGACAGCACACAAAAAAAGATAACCAGGCATTAAAATGCATCCCCTCGATGGACACTAAGACCTATAAATTCTTGACAAAACAAACCAAGCCTCCGCACCTGATAGCAGTTTATGGGACTATGGAATACAGCATTAAACTCCAACACAGGGACACAGGCAGGAGAATTGAGGCAGGGAAGCCCTGAGGGACAAACGGTCCCTTTAACAAAAAAAAATCAAGAAGAAAATGCTGGAGGAGGAACCTATGGGCTAAAAAAGATGTAAGAGACATTTCAGTGGATTGCAGCGTATGGGCTTAATTTGTACCTCAGTTTGAGCAAGATGAAAAAATAAGAGAAATGTAAATAAATACTGACTTGATATTTGATATTAAGGAATTATTTAAATGTTTTAGATCAGTGGTGCCCCACCTTTTTGACTCCAGGGACTGGTTTCGTGGAACACAGTTTTTCCATGGACCCCTGGTGGGATGGGGGGCTGGGGGAACAGGAGGAAGAGCTGAGGCAGTAAAGCAATTGAAGCTTCACCCACTGGCCTGCCTCCTACTATGCTGCCCGGTTCTTAACCTAACCGGCCATGGACCAATACCAACCAGTCCACAGCCCAGGGGTTCGGGACCCCTGTTTTAGATGACATTTGTTTTATGGATGTGTCTCTTTACCAAGTATCTGGTAAAGAGACATATGTCTATGTCTCTTTATAAAGAATCTGTATCTTTACCAAGCAACCTGGGTGATCCTTCCCGGGGCCAATCCACTGCTGCTCCATAAACCAGCATTTGGGATCCACTCAGTTGTCCATCCCACCTGAGTTTCTTGGGAAGTGAGGAAAGAGATATTACAAGTGACTTGCGCCTTTTTCTTCCTCAATGTCAGGTGTCAGTGCTACAGAATCAAGGCCGAGAGATGATGCTGGTAACCAGTGGAGCCGTAGCTTTTGGCAAGCAACGCTTGCGCCATGAGATTCTTCTGTCCCAGAGTGTGCGGCAGGCCCTGCACTCAGGGCAGAACCAGCTGAAAGAGATGGTGAGTGCTGCTTGCCCACCCCCTGTACCAGGGGTCCTCAGGCACCTTTCCTCTCTCCCACCTGCACCTTGTCTATTGGTGTGTTGCAGGCAATTCCTGTCTTAGAAGCCCGAGCCTGTGCAGCCGCAGGGCAGAGTGGACTGATGGCCCTGTATGAAGCCATGTTTACCCAGTACAGCATCTGTGCTGCCCAGGTGAGAGGCTGGCCTTTGCACAGGGCCAGGGGACCCATGAGGGTGATTCCCATGGAAGAAGACTGAGAAGGGCTCTGGAGCCAGACCTCCAGGAGACAGTCTCAGCTTCACCACTTGTTGGTTGGGAGATCTGGAGAGTGTCTTCTAAGTCTAATGTTTATGTGCGTCAGTGTCTTTATCTGAAGAACAAGGGTAAGATCAGCCTGACTTCAGAGGGTTTTTCACAAGCTTAATGAGAAAACATATGGAAAGCATTTAATACAGTGTCTCGTATGCAGTATGCTCTCAGTGTTAGCTCTGGTTGTTGTACTAACACGACTCAGGGCTACCTCAACTGCTAATACTCCTAAAGACAGAAAACTTAGATGTCTTTATTTCATTAGCAAGTTGGACTTAAGGTCACTTGCTTCAGTTGGCACCTAGTTGCCTTATATAATAGATATTAAGCATTGAAGGTTGGAAGGAATGCTGGTGGTTGGTTGGCTTTTCATTCATTCATCAAATATTTTTTGAACACCTATGGTGTAGCAAGAAATCTGTTAAGCATTGGGGATACCATGGTAAACAAAACAGCCATGTTTCCCGTACTCGTGGAACTTAGAAGTTTTTAGTGGTTACCTCTGAATGTTCTAAAACCTTCTTTCTATATTATTTGTTCTTTACCTAAATTTCCAGAAATTTTTTCAATTGTTTTTTTCTATCAACTAAACAACTACACACTGAATAGACCTAAATATCACAAAACAACTGAACAGTCACTTTATAAAACAATGGAAAAAACTTAACTCCCCAGGTTATTATTTTTAAACTCCTTTGCTGCCTCTGGTCCATTTGCACAGATGTTATTTTACACGGGTGATGCTATATATGCGTCCCCTCAGGGTTTGCTCTTCCATTTCCTATTGCTTCGTTTCCCCACCACGTTCACAGTTGTTACTCAGTGACGTTCTGGCGTTATTCCAGGGTGTCCCTGAACAAGTGAACTGGAACAGAAAGGTATGGACTTGTCCACCGGTTTCCTCTCTCTGTCAGCTTAGATTTTTTTTCTGTTAGCATAAATGCAATAGACGCCTCAGTTTCTATCACTTTCCTGTCTCTTCTCTGTCACAATCCAATGACAGTTTTCGTCTAATTTTTAAAAAGTGCCTGGAGCCAGGTGAGGAAAGTTAGGTCCTGGAGCTGTGTTTTTGTTTTGTTTTGCTTTTTCCAGGTTTGCTGTTTCTCTTTTTTTGGTTGGTTGGTTTGTTTGCTTTAATGAAAGTCACATTAAAAGTCGGTGCACATTAGCCATTGTTCCCATTAATACTGCTGTGAAAGAAGGAGCTCTGCCCCCTCCACGACCAGCAAGCATCCGTCCTCGTCCTCGGGCCCCTTCTCTCCTACCTTTGCCTCCCCCAAAGGTCTTATCTACCGGAAATCTTTACCCTTTGTACCTTATCCTGTAGTTTCTTGTTTTCTCTACTGATCCTGTTTTGAAGATCATTTTCATTGGCTTTTGGAAATCTCTAGTAAGTTGTTTGTCAGGTTAAAGACTTACACAAGTATAGCAGCTTATTTTTTTCTTCATAAAAACGAAACTGATTTGCATGTTAAGTTGTTGTCCTTCTCCAGGCATATACTTTTCCCTCTTAGGGCTCTTGTCTCCTACCTCTTACTTGTTAAATTGCTGGAGCCACAGATATTTTCAAGAGACCTTTATACCTCCTGCTTGCCTCTGCTACACACACGTGTTTGCTTTTACTACCAGGACTAGAGTCTGTATGTTCTCCTTTGACCCAGGCCTATTTTTTAGAGGACTAAACTTTTCTAAAAAGGAATTCATGATCTATCCTTACAAAAATATGCCCCATTCCATTTTCCCCAAAGCATTAACATTTTTATTCGCCATCCCAGCAGCTAGTACAGGGTCTGCCATTTCAGAGGTACCCAATGTATTTTTTTTAAAGATTTTATTTATTTTTAGAGAGAGGGGAAGGGAAGGAGAGAGGGAAAGAAACAGCAATGTTTGGTTGCCTCTCATGCGCCCCGGGGACCTGGCCTGCAATCCAGGCATGTGGTCTTCCTGGGAATCGTTGGTTTGCAAGCCGGCACTCCGTCCACTGAGCCACACCAGCCAGGGCCCAATGTATTTTTATCAAATGAGTGAGCGAATTATTTCCTTTAAACATATTACCATTTTGTCTTCATCACCCACATTTTATATCATTCAGGCTGCTGTTATGTTAGTTACCACAGCCAGACCCTAGTTCAGGGCATAGCCTTTTCCTCCTTTTCAGTACCTTCCTTCTTGACCACCTGCTCCAGCCATTCCTACTTCAGCCTGCCTTACGCACAAGAACCCTCTTCCTTAAACATCGGAGGGTTTTCATTGAAACATGTTCATGAGCTTCAGGGTTTGTTACTATTTAGTTTTTTGCCCTCATCCCCATTTACCTTTCCCTCCTGCTAAACACTGCTGACAACTTGGATTCAAGCAGGGAAGCAGAGCTGACTGCCAGCCCCACACCCAGCTCTCTGAACTAAGTTATGCCCGTCCTTTCAGGGTGTGACTGGAGGTTCACCTCCATACACCTCTCAGATTAACCCCACGTGCTCAGACACAGCCTTTTCTAACTGCAGTAGTGGCCAGCCGCAGAGCAAGGACAGTGATGACACGACCCCCTTGCCTTTATCTCGTGCGCTTCCCAGCTGGATAAACTACTCATTCCTTCCCTCACCAGAGGTGCTGCAGCCAGACCCTGAAGCAGATGCTGAGATACAAAGATATTTTAGAAACTAATGGCAGTCATTATTTTCCCCAGTATTACTCTAAAGTCAATATATTAATTTTCCTAATTTTATAAATGGATGAGATTTGGTAGCTCTCAAAATTAAAGTATTTTTCAAAAAAATCCTGAACATTAAATCTTCCAAGTGATTCTGACTTTTTCCCCATCTCTAGAAAAATTGGGTAAGCCTCCAAAGATGTGTGTTCCATTGCGATCTGTATTAGGTCTCAGAAGTCTAAAGATTAACTCCCCCGGTCTTAGCATCTAGGCATGTTATTCCTACTAGGAAGTTCATCATTTTTCTCCCTCCTATGTTCTTGATCTATTTAAACCTTTTAGATTTTGGTGACCAATTTGGATTTCCATGATGAACAGAAGCGCCGGAACCTCAATGGGACACTTCATGAGCTCCTCCGAATGAACATCGTCCCCATTGTCAACACAAATGACGCTGTTGTCCCCCCAGCTGAGCCCAACAGTGATCTCCAGGGGGTAAATGTGGGTGAAGTATTCCTAAGGGTCCAGCATGCTGGAGACACTAACGCTGCACTATGCTGCATGCACTAACACTGGACGCTGGGCACTGACAAGATGGAGAAACTGGGAGAGGAGGTGGCTCCTGAGCAGTGGTGCATAAGCTCTTCTGGAGTCACAGGGTTTCACTCAGAGGGGTGAGGTGTAAGAGTGGTTTAAGGCTTAAGATGGTGCTGTGCGCGTGGCTTGTGCATGTCAGTGGCTAGAACAGTGCATGCTTGGAAAGGGGGGTTGCCAGGTAGGCACGGTGTTTTGCAGATGGAAGGGTCTTACAAAACCTGTCATCCAAGTACTTGGTCATTAGTTTTGCCTGCCAGAGCTTAGCTGACTACTTCTGAGAACTTCTTTTTGAACTAACTGTATAGCTCATTCACTTCTGACGTTTTATCTGCATTCCAGGTTATTAGTGTTAAAGATAATGATAGCCTGGCTGCCCGACTGGCCGTGGAAATGAAAACGGACCTCTTGATTATTCTTTCAGATGTAGAAGGTACAAAGCAATGCCTTTTCCTTTTATCCAGCCTGTTTTAAATACTACATGTGGAGCGCTTGATTTTCCCTCTTTGTTTGAGTTCTTCTGATTTTTTTTTTTCACTATGGACCATTATTTTCTAAGCTTTGCAGTCTGACAAATGGTTTTTATGACTCAGAGGAAGGGGCGTAGTCCTGGAGATGCAGTTTAAATGCTGAAAGGTTGTCATCTCCAGGCACTTCAGATTTGTTTTTTATAGCAGCTTTATGGAGATAAAATTCACATACCATACCATACCATTCACCTATTTAAAGTGTACAGTTCAGTGTTTTTTAGTGTCCTCATGCAGTGTTTCAACCCTTGTCACGACTTGGGAACACTTTTATCACCAGCACAAGAATCTCCATACCGTTAGCAGTCACTCAGCTCCCCGCCAACTCCAGCCCAGCGCAGCCCCCGATCTGCATTGTCTCTACTGATTTGCCTGTTTTGGACATTTTATATAAATGAAATCAAACACTAATGCTGCTTTGAACTTCATGTACAAGTTTTCGTGTGAATATCTTTTTAATTGTACCTAGGCGCAGAATTGTTGGATGATACGGTATGACTGTGTTTAGCCTTTGGAAGAAATGCCAGACTGTTTTCCAAACCATGTATACCATTTAACCATGTACACCGTTTCCAAAACGGTATAAAGTGCTCCGTTTTACATCCCCACTTGCAGCGTGTGAGGGCACTTGTTTCTCCAGATCCTTGCCAACACTTACCTCTTGTTATCTGTCTTGTAGATTATAGCTGTCCTAGTGATATAAAGTGATACATCATTGTGTTGATCCCTTTCAGCTTTTAATGTAATTCATGGGACAGATTATTTTAAATTGCAGCCACTGCAGAAAATCCGGGCTCTGTGGCCACCATGTCGAATGTGTTATTCTAGTCCTTTCTCCCTCCTCATGGAGGGACCCCTCTTGGCTCCAGTTTGACTCTCCATTCACTTCCCAGTTTATTAAACTGTTCCCATTTACATTTTGACCCATAAGGAATATAAGAGCCATGTCAAAAATAGGCCCAACCTACAAGGAGGTTGGGAGGTCCCAACCTCCTTCCCAAGAGGTCAGAAAAACATGGTTGGTTCCCAGCCCACACCCCAGGCAAGTTAACCTGGCCAGGCTTGCTCTCCAGTTTGCACTCCACCTGTGTAAGGTCAGGGCAGGGGCTGAAGGGCAGATAGAGGTGGATCGGTCAGTCTCCTGCCTGTGCAGGAGGTCAGAGATACCATCCTTACATGTCAGTGTCTCTACCTGTAAAAAGTCTTGGTACTGTGTTTATCCATTGTACATGTGAAGTCTCAGGACAGGAGTGGCTAATTTGGGGTAAGAGTAAGCCACCCTGGAGAAGAAGGCATTTTGATTTAATCAGCAGATTTTTCTTATTAAATGTCTGCTGTGCTCAAATGCTGCTCTAGGTATCTGTGAATGTCAGTTTGCTCAATCCTTGTAACAACCCTGTAAAGTTGGTAGGGTGGCCCAGTTATTAAGATGAAGAACTAAAAAATTAAGTTTATATCAGTTAAATGGTGTATTCAAAGTTGCATAGCTAGTTCTTGGTAGAAGGCAGTTTCTAACCTTACTCCTCTCAATTAAAAAATCTGCACTCTTTCCTCTGAAGAATGTGAGCCTGAGAGATCAATGTGTAAAGCCCAATTTGAACTAGACTCCAGTGAAGAGCTTTAATGTAGCCCTGTACAGCAAAATTGGTCATGCAAGTTTGTGCTCTTTACCTCTGATCAGTTATCCACCGAGTGCTGATTTTTAGCACAATATCAGAATTATAATTGTAGATGTCCTCTTGCTAGCTTTGAGAGGCTGCTATCACGGAAAAAGAGTAGGCAGAGTATCAGAATGCCAGGCACCTCTAGATGTCTCTGGAGAGGGTTTGGCTTAGAATAGTCCAACCTTGCCCATCTTGTTGTATGAAACCCAAACAGCCCCAGAATCCCAGCCCATGACCTCTGTGCACAGTGTCTCTGGGAAGAACTGACCCAAAATCCTGGAAGCTGTGACGTGCTGGGTTGTAGTGGACAGGGGTTGTGAGAGGTGGCTCTTGCCGTCATTGCTGCACACTGACTTGTTCTGTGCGGACACTGATTTCCTCCCTGCCCTGACCCCTGCTTCCCTAGGAAGGGTGTGCATAGCAGGGCTGTGGTAAAGCTTTGGGACAGGGCAGCAGAGGGGTGTATTTTAGCACAAGAAGAGCAGTGACGTAAAACCGGAAGCATCACTGCCCCAGATGTCCTCAGTCGGTCTGTGACCAGGTGCTGCTCCTCCCTGCCTGTGTCCCCCTTAGGCTTAAGCGTGACTCCATTTCCTCAGGCCCCTCTTTTCCCCTCCAAGGCTCCAGCTTGCTCAGAGTGAAATTGTGAGGATTTTTAATCCTGGATTGTATGCATACCACATTTCACGTAATTCTTTTGTCACTCTGCTCAGTTACATAAGGGACACAGGCTTTGTGGTGATAAATCCAGACTGAATGCAAGAACAGTGCACTCTTCTGCCAACTCAGCCTGACCTTCACAACAGCTCACCCATCACATGGGTGGTATAATAGGGCTCTGTGAGAGTTAATGAGAACCGGTTTCACATCTCATCCTGCTGGGAAATAGTCACGTTAAACAGCTGTGGCTGCTGCGCTGTTTCTGTAAAAGTCACTCATCTTTTTCAGTTCCACCCTTTGGTTCGATGACAGAGACGAGGGCAGCTTCCAGGTAGACTGTGGGTGGGGCTGATAAATTTTGTGCCAAGGATGTGACCATTCCCTGATTCAGGCAAACATTGGCTTATTAAGCTTGGTTACAGAAGTATGTAAGGCGAGTCCTGGAGCTGCCTCTCGGTGTGGGTGGACGCCACTGGTCCCTCACTCTCTTTTCTGGGTAGCACTGGTGGGACAGCAGAGTCCGTCTGGATGAGTTAAGTTCACAGTGGTTGGCAGTGCCTGGGAGGCCTCTCTTGGGGGGCACTTACTTCCACTAAAGCCGGATGATTGACCCTTGTTTACTTTTTAGGTCTCTTTGACAGCCCCCCAGGGTCAGACGATGCAAAGCTCATTGATATATTCTATCCCGGAGATCAGCAGTCTGTGACATTCGGAACCAAGTCGAGAGTGGGCATGGGGGGCATGGAAGCCAAGGTGAGACCTGGGGCCTTCACTGCCTGTGACAGCTCTAAAACCAAAGCACTGCCTCATCATTTTTACATTTGCAGTTGTCTGTGGGCTAATGGTTCACATGCAAGGCACATGCACTCTTACATACTTGTATGCACATACCTAAATACAGGCTTAACGCACACTGTGTACCAATATTTAGTCGTGTCTGTATATGTATTCTGATCATTAGTATTATATGAAGAGTATATTTGTATTGTAAACTCCATAACGTGAGGTCTGTGTAGTTTTCATTATTCATAAATCCTCTAATGTTATCAATTCAAATATTTCTTGATGAAATCTTGCAAAAACTCTTCTCTCCCATTAATTGTTCTAAGAAGTTATACCTGACTTCCAGCCAAGATGGAGGTGTAGCTGGACATGCTGTGCCTCCTCTCACAACCAAGATTAAGGACAACAAAAATATAGAACCAAAAAAAGAAAACCCAACCAGGACAGAGAGAAAATTGAATTGTGCAGGAGTCTGACAACAACAATTCACCCAGACCGGTAAGAGGGGCGGAGTCAGCGGGCGGAGTCAGCAGCCAGCAGAATCAGATGGCGGCGGGATAAGCCGGTGGTGGTCCCGGGTGCACAGTCATTCCAGGCACACAGGTGGTGGCGTTGCCGAAAGCGAGGTGGCCAAGTGGGGCGCACAAGGCGGCGGACTGCAGACACACATTCGCGCACAGATAAACCAGGCGAAAATGGGCAGCGAGACATGCTGCGTGATGCAGGGCCCCAGTGCCAGGAAGTGAAGCCTAAAAGCACCCATTGAAAATACTTGTGGGGGCTGAGGTGCCGGGAGGGAGTCCCAGCCTCACAAGAGAGTTTGTTGGGGAGACCCACAGGGTCCTGAAACGTGCGCAGGCCCACCCACCCGGGAGTCAGCACCAGAGGGGCCCAGTTGCTTGGGGGAAGTGGCGGAAGTGACTGAAATATGGGAGAGAGTGGAGCAAGTTCCATTGTTCCCTCTTGGACCCTGCCCCCACATCCAGCATCACAACCCAGGGACTGGGCTGCTCCGCCCCGGTGAACGCCTAAGGCTCCACCTGTCACTACGTAACAGCTGCGACCAGACAAAAACAAAAAAAAACAAAACCAAGGATGGCTCAAAAGGGAGAACAGACCGGGGCCCCGGAGCTAATTCATCTGAGCAACCAGGACGTGGTCAACCTATCAGATGCAGAGCTCATAGCACTGGTAGCCAACCTATCAGAAGCACAGTTCAAAGCTCAGGTGATTAGGAAGCTCACAGAATTGGTTGATTTTGGTCGCAAATTAGAGGAACAAATGGAGGCTACAATAAGTGAGATAAAGAAAAACACCCAGGGAACCAATAGTGATGGGAGGAAAACTGGGACTCAAATCAGTGGAGTGGACCAGAAGGAAGAAAGAAACAACCAAACAGAAAAGAAGGAAGAAATAAGAATTCAAAAAAAATGAGAGGCTAGGAACCTCCAGGACATCTTGAAACGTCCCAACATCCCAATGATAGGGGTACCACAAGGGGAAGAGGGAGAGCAACAAGTGGAAAACTTATTTGAACAAATAATAAAGGAGAACTTCCCCCATCTGGCAAAGGAAATAGACTTCCAGGAAGTACAGGAGGCTCAGAGAGTCCCACAGAAGGTGGACCCAAGGAGGAACACACCAAGGCACATCATAATTATATTAGCCAAGATTCAAATGAAGGAGAGAATTCTAAAAGCAGCAAAGGATAAGGGCACAGTCACCTACAAAGGAGTTACCATCAGACTGTCAGCTGATTTCTCAAAAGAGCCCTTCCAGGCAAGAAGGGGCTGGAAAGAAGTATTCCAAGTCATGAAAATCAAGTACCTACATCCAAGATTGCTCTATCCAGCAAAGCTGTCATTTAGAATGGAAAGGCAAGTAAAGTGCTTCCCAGATAAGGTGAAGTTAAAGGAGTTCATCATCACCAAGCCCTTATTATATGAAATGTTAAAGGGACTTATCTAAGAAAAAGAAGATTAAAAAATAGGACAATAAAAAGACAGCAAACTCACAGATATTAACAACCACATCTAAAACAAGCAAACTAAGCAAACAGCTAGACCAGGCACAGGAACACAGAAATGGAGACCACATGGAAGGTTAGCAACAGGGAGTGGGAGGAGGAGAGAGGGGGACAAGGTACAGAGAATAAGTAACATAGACGGTGGGTAGAAAATAGACAGGGGGAGGGCAAGAATAGTGTGGGAAAAGTAGAAGCTAAAGAACTATGACACATGGACATGAACTAAAGGGGGGAATGTGGATGGGAGGGGGTGTGCAGGGTAGAGGGGAATGATGGGGGAGAAATGGGACAACTGTAATAGCATAATCAATAAAATATAATTTAAAAAAAAAGAAGTCATACCCATAAGATACAGTATCACATAGCAATGGCAGAGATGAGGACAAAAGTCACCTTTACAAAGCTAAAAGTGCTCAGCTTCAGACTCTGGTTGACACCAGACTGGACGGTAAGTTGAGGAGCAGTATGGCAAGTGTGGAAGTTGTGAGTCCCAGCAGAGTCTTGGAGAGAATTCGCTGAGCACGAAGGGTTGATTCTTCATCTCTAGGCAGCACAAGCCACAGTTGGGCTGGGTGTGCTTACAGAACTTCTGGAACATCCCTTTGGGTACTTAAATTGCTCAGTATCACATTGTATTTTATGTCATTTTGCAAATATACAGTGTGGGTGACTAGACCCTGCAAAGGTCTGAATCTCGTCTTTGGATCTAACCTCTCTACTAGGTGAAAGCGGCCCTCTGGGCTTTGCAAGGTGGCACTTCGGTGGTTATTGCCAATGGAACTCACCCAAAAGTGTCTGGGCACGTCATCACAGACATTGTAGAGGGAAAGAAAGTTGGCACCTTCTTTTCTGAAGTAAAGCCTGCAGGTGAGTAGTTCTTCATGGAGTCCCGTGGTCTGTGAGCAATAGCAAGCGACGCTGTTGTCTTGATAGAGCTGAACACCGAGCTCTCAGTCTCGGAACAGGGATTCCCAAAGCTGATGTGCCAGTATTTTGAGACATGGTGTTGTTTTGGACACTGTTTGCAAAACTGGCTTCTGCTTTGCTTTATAAAATTTATCTCACTTGCCTAACTAGGCCTCCTAATTCTCTCTAAAATCACTAAGTTAAAGAATATAAGCAGCCCTGGCCAGTGTGGCTCAGTTGGTTGAGCATCATCCCACAAAACAAAAGGTCGCTGATTCAGTTCCCTGTCAGGGCGCAGCCTGGGTTGCAGGTTCAGTCCCCACAGGGGTGCCTGTGAGAAGCAGCTGGTGATGTTTCTCTCACACATCAGTGTTTCTCCCCCTCTCTTTCTCTCTCCCTTCCCTGCTCTCTAAAAGAATATGTAAATAAAATCTTTAAAAAATGTATAAGCAACCATTTTCATCAAGAAACATTATGCTAGGTCTATGCTGGATGCCACATGCCAGGAAACACTAGAGGTGCATAAGACTGGTATGTGCTCTCAAGTGTTCACAGAGATAGACTTGTGCTGTAGTCTACATTCAGAAATATCAGCACGTTAGAAAACGTAGGCCAGAGTGAAACTGAAAGGAACCCTGGAAGACATGAGTTACATCATCCACCCAGAAGCAGGACAAGTTTCGTGTGTTTATGCCTGAGTCACTCCAGCATCTCCTTTGCCATTTTATTGGTCAGAGTGATTTCTGTGTGTGCAACAAGCATAACAGAACACCAAGTGCACGGTCCGCGCGGGTGACGAGCCTGCGTAGGAGCCGAGATAGTGACGGGGAACCAAGCTGACCACGATCTGAAGTTTGCAAATGTGCTTGCAGGCCCTACGGTGGAGCAGCAGGGAGAAATGGCCCGATCAGGAGGAAGGATGCTGGCCACTCTGGATCCAGAGCAGGTAGTAACCCTACCGATGGTTTTGTTCGTTTTCAGAGTGAGTCATGCTGTGAGGTTTAGGACCCGGGTAAGCCTGCTGTTCCCCCTTTACTCCTCGTGTCCCCCAGAGTTACCTGAGTCACCAGTCTGATTCAGGTGTGCCCTGCCATTTGTCTTTTTCCAAATTTTACTTTCCCTTTTGTCTTAGGCTGAGGCCTAAGGTACCTTTCCACTACTCTGATGTTTTGATCAATATGATGAATATGAATATGATGAGGCCAGGAGGGCTCCCTAATCCTGCCACATTCTGGGCCTGTAAATGTAGGAAAATTACTCAGCCAAATCATCTAACTGATCCATAACGTGGATGCTCAAGAGCCTGCTCCGCAATCCTAGCCCAGCCCTGTCCACAGTGAATCAGTCGCAGTAGCAGACACGATGAGGCTGGAAACGCGGCGAGATCAGGGGAAGGCTGGGGGCTGGCTTCCCAAGCCTTGTGTTGTTAAGGATGGATTTGAGAGTGATGTACCTAGGTTTCTTCTGAGGAGTACTTTGACCTGAGAAAGGAAAAGAGAGTTGGAAATAAGTGCAAGTAGAGAAAGGAAAGCAAAGGGAGAGCGTAGCTCAGCTTCTCTCCGTTAAACCTCTTCTACTCCTTCAGTGGTCACCACACTGACTTCCCACATTTCCCAGTCTGGGTGGGGAAGGGTGGGGTTCCCTTAAGCATCCAGGAATGGATTTCTCCCCCTTTGACGGAATTCACTCAAGAAATAATTGTCAAAAGAGAAAAACTAGATGCAAAAACTTACCTGGGAAATGAACTATATACAACTAATGATACTAAATGCGTGGAGATGTGTGTGTCATGCTGATTCAAAGTGCTGGCCCTGTGTCATGGGTAAGTTGTATAATTCGTCATGCCCCCTCCCCTGCCTTGGACCGAGGTTTACCAATCACAATAATCAGGAGTGGTAAAGAGGAAGAGAAGTAAGAAGAAATAGGGGGAAGTTGATAGTGAGAGAGGAAGGAAAGAAAGGAAGGAGCTGTGTTGGGAAATGAGTGAGAGGAAGTAAAAAGATTTCAGTCAGCAGTCACCTTGGACTCGGGAGCAAGGCCTGGCACACTCGGAAGAGCGGACTTAAATGAGCGGGGGTGCGTACTTTTTGGATTAATGTGTTTGCTTATTTAATGTTTGACTTTTCCTCCTAGAGAGCAGAGATCATCTATCATCTGGCTGATCTGTTGACGGACCAGCGAGATGAGATCCTGTTAGCCAACAAAAAAGACTTGGAGGAGGCAGAGGGTAAATACCAGGCAGTCTGAAGTCAGTGTTAAGGGGGTTTTATTTAGTTCTTATGCCCTGGTCTACCTAAGGTCGAGATTGTTGTGGAAGAAATTATATATTATGCATCCTGTTTATTGAGGGTTGGTGGCTAGTGTTCACTAGGCTCATTCCAACAATACACACTACTTCCACCCCCTTTCCCAGATATTCTAGTACAACCCCCCTGAGGGGCTTTTTCTATTCCCCACATGACTATTATGACAATTTCCAGACAAAAAAAGATTGAGGACCTCGCTGTTCTAGACATTCAGCTAAGAGCAGCTAACATTTCTTGAGCCTTTTCTATGATGCCGGGCATTGTGCCAGGAGCTTAACAGACATAATCTTATTTTATCTTTACAATGTAGTACCTGTGAGGTAGCTGCTGTTTATTATCCCGGTTTTAGAGAGGAGAAAACCAAAGCTTAGAGAAGTTGTCACATGCCTGCAGCCATGTGGCCTGTGACAGGTCTGCGATTCACACCCAGACGGGCTGGGCCTGTGAAATAGTTGTAGGATGGCTTGTTCAGTCAGCACTGAAAGGCAGCCTATCTCACAGAGAATTAACCAGTGTGTGGTCTGCCCAGAGTCAGCAACAGGGGCCAACCAGAACACCCCTGGGTGCCCATGGTAGAGCGAGTGAGGCGGCCGAACTCACTTTGCAGACAACTGAACATGTAGAGTCGGGTAGGTGCTCACTCCATCCCGTTTCCTAATTCTCTGCCTTTGGCACCCTACGATAATGGGGGTTGATTTCACGGGATTTTTAATTTTCTTTTCTCTTGAATAAGTGTGCCTTAAACATCCACATTAATATTGTTCCCCTCAAAGAAACCCAAGGCTCACCAACATTATTTTCATTCCTTCAAACATGTTTGAGCCATTGCTTTGGCACTTCCTTTAGAGTTTACTTCTGGTCTTTTGAAGTTTTGCAGTATTGGAAAGTCATAAAATAGACTCTCAAAGAAATGGAAGAAATGAGGAGACCCTATCCAGTTCTTTATAATTTAAAGTGAAAGCATTAGGACCCACAGAGGTTATAGTTGTTTTTCAAGGTCGCACCACTAGCAGTTGGCAGAACTCTGACTTCTGGTCGCAGTCTTCTCTGTCTGCAAATTCCCGAGGACACGCAGTGGCTTAGGAGGAAGGTCCTGGGTCTACGTGAACGTGGTGATCCCCTTTGACTCAGGAAGCCCGTTCCAGGAAATTGACCCTAGAAGATATTTTAGGAGGAGAAAACAGGCCTACTTGTAAAGATTTTTAGGGTAGGATTATTCATCACACTGAAAACTGGAAAGAGCCTGAGTACTGAATAACATAAATGTGGTTAAGTGCATTAATTTATATCAACTCAGTGGAATACTCACTAGGAATTAGATAACTATTTCAACATGGAAAACGAACATGCACTGTAAGGTGAAAAAACTAGAGTGTAACATTTAACATGCGCTATAATTAAAACTTGATTTTTAGCACAGGGGAAATGTGAAGAAAATTAATATTTATATAGTTAAATGATATTGTTTGGTAGAATGATGGTTTAAAATTTTTTCTTAATATAAGGTTGGTTCTTCCCCTCTGAAGTAGAAATCTTTTTATTATCTAGGTAGGCGTGGCTATAAAAAAGAATGGAGAAATTTTCATAATCTCATCTCAATATTAACCACAGTAATGATTTGTGATGTGTGAGTTCATGTGGCTTTTCTAAGATATATATGTATGTACATGCATGTATTTGAATATGTGTAAGTATAGAGAATTGTTCCATGCATACTACTGTATTTAAATTTAAAGAAAATTTTATGTCTGAACTTACAATTCTATTTAAATTTTTATTTCAAAAAAACATCTTTATTGCATCTAATTATAAAATCATTCATTATAAAAGATTAAAATAATGCAGAAATAGAGACAGCGATCATTACTGTTCTTATACCTTCCAGACATGTAGACATAAAATGTGTGATGAATAAGATCCTGTCACACACTCAGTTCTGTAGTTTTCCTTTTTCACAAACTGTATTCTGAACAGCTTAATAACTGCATCGTAGCCCGTTGTCTGAATTTACAGGTGGAATCCAGTTCCCCACTGTTATAAGAATGGTGTGGTAAGATCCTCATGACTTGCAAGTTACTCATGCAAATGTCGGTTTCTGGAACTGAGCTTGCTTGCACAAAGGGTATGGTCTACATACCTGCATATGCTAATGCATCCCGCCACACTGGAAAAGCTGTAGGAAGGGCATGTCCCTGTCTTCCCTAGACCCCATGAATCCCACGTCTGTCCCTGACACAGCACCGCGTGTTCAGTAAACGTGCAGTCTGCCCACATCCACGTTTTTCGTGTATTGCTCACACCTCTCCAGGGAGACTGGCAGCTCCTCTGCTGAAACGTTTGAGCCTCTCCACGTCCAAACTGAACAGCCTGGCCATCGGTCTGCGGCAGATTGCCGCCTCCTCACAGGACAGCGTGGGGCGCGTTTTGCGCCGGACCCGAATTGCCAAAAACTTGGAACTAGAACAAGTGACTGTCCCAATCGGAGTTCTGCTGGTCATCTTTGAGTCTCGCCCTGACTGTCTACCTCAGGTAAGTGACTAACACCAGGATAAATCTCTCAAAGATTCTTTTTTTTTAAGTGAGAAAGTTTTATCTTTTCTTCCCCCCAAAGATAATTTTTGAGGCTTTATTCTCAGGTTGTTCTTAAGGTGACTTATATTATTGATTCTTCCAGTAATTCTAACATTGGTATTTATGTGCCCATTTTACAGTTGAAGAAACTGAAGTTTATGACGTTACTTCTGTGAAGCTTACAAGTGCAGGTGTGGGCCTTGAGCCCTGATGAATCGTACCGTGGCATGGGAGCACACTGCCCAGCACCTTAGCTCGCTGGGCTCGCTGTTCCCTGACCAGTCCCTGCTAGCCTCCTGCAGGGTCATTCATCTCCTAGTTGGTTTTGCCCACGTGAAAAGGGCCCCTTTATTATCAGTGTCACAGGTGGCTTCCTGTAGGTGCCTCTCTTAGAAAAAGGACTTCTAGTAGTAGTGGAAACTAAAATATTGTCCTCTTTTAGGAACACGGCATGACACAGGCCAGTGTTGACAAACCACGTATGAGAGGGTTTGCAAAGCAGCCATGGTCTTGTTGCCCTAAACTTTCTCCCAGAAATCTGGGACCATTCTCCCCCTGGACTGTCCAGAACAGTGACACCAGCTCTTTCTTTGCACTAGCCGTGAAGCCTGAAAGAGTCTGTCTGAAAAACGAACAACCTGCGCTCTTTGCTGTAAGGCCTAAGTGACCATGAAGTCCAGAGTGCTCTGTGGAGGGTACTCCCTGACGTGATCTAACACCAGCCTGTTCTCCACGGGGCTCCCATACCCTCTGCCCTTCTGACCTGCTCTCAGAGATGCCCCAGGGGGCACTGCAGAACCCCTTCTGCTGGTAGACATGGGTCCTGAGTCTCCGTGCAGACTGTGTCCATGGAATTTCTCTGCCACCTGTTATCCGTACTAGCTGGCACTGTGCAAAGTAAGAGGTCTCTTTTTTTAGCCAGCTACAGCTGAGGTTCCTCACTTGAGGTCTTAACCTTGGATAGCATCACAGAATGCTTAAATCCTGAAAATTGTATGCGGAATTCAGTGTATTTGGGCATTTATCTGGAGAAAGTTTACATAACTTTTATAAGGGGTTTATGAGCAGCAACAAAAAAAAACCCCAACAAGATAAGAGCCACTAATCTGAAAATTAACATATTCAGGTAAGGTTTTTTAGTAAGGAAAGTGTCTTTCATCATTATTTAACAAAAATGGGACGCTTTTCAGTTACTCTGGGAGCATTCAGAAAGCCCAGCTTCAGGCCTTGGATGATCGGGGCAGTGAGGTTTGTTCTGTGCCCTGGGAGGGTGACTGGTCCTCCTCATGGATGGCCTGCTCCTCTCCCAGTGGCCTCTGGGGTGCCAGGAGCTCTAGGCCTCTCCCGACTCTCAGCACCAGGCAATCAGAGCCCTCAGAGCAATTACAGAGCCAGAGGAAGATGTGGCTAGAAATGCCGCCCAACCTCTGCTCAAGTCAGGTGGAGCAAGCACTGAGTCAGGAGGCAGCGGAGCCCTCGTCCTCCACTGGGGCCACAGCAGGGAGGGGCCGTGTGACCCTGGCCACCCAACTCGGGTTACTTTGCTAATGGGCTAAGGAAGACTTACAGTTTAGTTCCTAAGGTCTGGGTGGTTTGGCTCCGTCAGGGCTCCTGGCCCTGCCACTTAGAAGCCAGTGACCTTGCAGAGTCACCAACCTCTCTGGGCTTCAGTGTCCTTATCTGTAAAGCCAGTGGTAAGACAGGTATTTGATTCACTGGCATGTTGTGAAGATTAAACAGAATAGACCTTTTAAAGTGATTTACTCAGTGCTTGGCACAGAAAAAGTGCCCAGTGTGTACCAACGTTACTGTTGCTCTTGCTTTTCCCTTTGGTTCGCTGTTCTCCCCTTCGGGCTCCAGGTGGCAGCCTTGGCTATTGCAAGTGGTAATGGCTTGTTACTCAAAGGAGGGAAGGAGGCCGCACACAGCAACCGGATTCTTCACCTGCTGACCCAGGAGGCCCTCTCGATCCATGGAGTCAAGGAGGCAGTACAGCTGGTAGGTCCCTGAGAAGGACGCAAGTCAGACCCAGAGGGGCCGGGTCAGGCCCTGGGGTATATGAAGCAAAGCTTAGGCCATGGAAGTTGAGGCCACCGGCAGGCTCGATTGATGTGGCAGCAGGTCCTGCACGTCTGCCGACATTGGACAATGCCTGGGTCTTCAGTGGCTTAGGAAGGTCACTCTCGTACAGCTGTGTCCTGGCACTGTTGATTTATAAGAATGCCTATTAGCCCTTCATTCTTCAGGTTGCAGGGCAACAGGAATACCGGACCGAGGGTGTGAGGCCTGGGCTCTGCCCACTGGCAGAGTGACTTAGGCCAAGTCAGATGAGAGAAATTTTATGGAAGTTTGTCATAAACCATCATGGAGCGTGTACGAATTAGGTCATGCTGTGTCGTTGTTGTTGTTATTATTATAGTCATCGTTTTAACCAGTCGCTGATACTCCTCGACTGCCAACTGTATTTTCTGAACCAAATAGTAAGAGCTACACTTTGTTGAGCATGTACTACGGGCAAGGCACTATTCTTCCTTGTCTCACTTGATCCTCTCAACAACTCTATGAGAAAATATCCATTTCTACCTATTTTATAGATGGAAAAAAAACAGTCTCAGAGTTCAGTAACTCATCCCAAATCACACAGCCTGTAGCAGAGTTTAGATTTGGACTTAAGCTGGCTCCAAATCCTCCTCCTCTTCCAGTGAGGCCCACTCGAACCACGTTCCAGGATCCTTCTGGCTGCTGGGAGAAGGTCTGCAAACCTACTGCACTTCGTGCTCACCGACAAGAATCTGGGCTTTTCTTATGGCAGCATAGTGGGCAGAAAGAGCACAGACTTTAGGGATTCAAACCGCAGCTCTGCCACATCCTAGCTTAATTCAACAGACTTCCGCCCTCCCCCTCTTCCTGTACAAACATATACAGTAAGTGCGCAGATCTAATGTGGTTTTGTCCATCTGTATATACACGTACATAACCACCAGCCATGTCAAGGTAGAGAACATTTCCAACACCCCAGAGGCCCCATGTGCCCTTCCCGATCAGTGCGCCCCATCACCACTGGCAGGGAGCCACTGATTTACTTCTTTCGCGTCTTTTGCCTGTTCTGCAACTTCATATAAATGGAGTCATACCAAATGCACTCTTTTATGTTGAATTTCTTTTTTTCATTATCATGTCTGTGAGATTCATCCACATTGTTGCACCTGCCAGTAGATTTCCCTTTCACTGCCATTTAGTATTTTATTTGTATGCATGTACTGCAGTTTATCCTTTCTTCTGTTGACAAACATTTGGGGTGTTTCCACTTTTGGACTATGCAGATTACAGTTGCTGTGAACATTTTTGTATGTGTAAATTTGTATTTCTGTTGTAAGTAACATAACCACTAAGGGGAAAATCAAAAATCAAGAAGACAGAAAGATTCCCGTAATCTCACTGTCCCAACACAGCACCTCGGTCCGGTCCGTCCAGCCAGCCTCCCAGGGCTGAGGCTGTTGGTGACATCAGGAGGAGCCATGACTCCCCAGCAAGACCCAACCTGTCATCCAGGGTGTGGCTGGGAAACCACCAGAGCAGCCACTTTCTCTTCAGATGCTCGTTGCCTGGCATAATCGGTACCTCCTCCACCTTCCAGAGGGTGCACTTTGTAATACTGCTCCTGGAAGGTTAAAAATGATCTGCCTGGTGTATAGCGAGTTGCATCCTGGCCCCGTCTTCCCTACTTGACTCTGAGCTGTCGGAGGGCAGAGACTGCATCCCACACGTTTTGTCACACAGGGCACAGCACCTAACGTACGGTGTTTGGTAAGCATTTGCTGGACAGCATCAGTTCCTATAAGCAGGACTTAATCCTGTTTTGGAGTGAGTTTTAACAGTGGCAGATGTCGTTATCAGGAGGTGCAGGCATTTGCTTGTAAAGGGGGTGTTGCTACTTCTAGATCTCACGGGGCTAGGAGACATCCTCTTTATCTTTTCATTCTCCTTCTCCAGGTGAACACCAGAGAAGAGGTGGAAGATCTTTGCCGACTAGACAAAATCATAGATCTAATCATCCCACGTGGCTCTTCCCAGCTGGTCAGAGACATCCAGAAAGCCTCGAAGGGGATCCCAGTGATGGGGCACAGTGAAGGGATCTGCCACATGTATGTGGATTCAGAGGCCAGTGTCGATAAAGCCTCCAGACTAGGTGAGCTGGATGGGGTCCCCTGTTGCACAGGTGACACATCCGTCACATCCTCTGTAGCTCTGGGTAATGTTAATAGAAACAATTCTTTGTCCTCCTTCTTTAGTCAGAGACTCTAAATGTGAATATCCAGCTGCCTGTAATGCTTTGGAGACTCTTTTAATCCACCGAGACCTGCTGAGAACACCCCTATTTGACCAGATCATTGACATGCTGAGAGTGGAGCAGGTAAGACAAGTCTCACGGGATTCATACATCACTTTCTGCCTTTCACGTGGAGACTGCGAAGCTTATGGGATTAGACCAGGAGCATCTGCCATACCGTGCAAGGCATTCAAGAAGCAATATTGTTGAACATCTGCTCTGTACAAAGTTCTGTGCCGAGTACACAGAGATGAGTAAGACATGAAGAATGGCCTCTGCTTTCTGACAGTCTAGTACACGGAAGAACCCACACGAACAGCTTCGTTACAAGGTGGAATGTGTTGAATGCTGAGAGGGTTCAAAGATGGGACAGATCACATGGCAGCCCTTTATTCGGGTGCGTAGTTCACAGCTCATGTCTGAACATGTGCCTGTTGGGATTTGATTTGAAAAGATACGCAGAAATGTTTTCATACCAAAAATTTATTGCATCTACCCTTCCACAGATGTCCTCAATTACCAATATTAATGTACTTAATACAGTGATAGTTGGGAGTCAGCAATTTGTATGATATCCTCTTTTTCTGAGATTATTCTCTTACCACATCATGAAGGTTCTAAACAACCAGTGCCAGTAAATTTCCAACATAAATGTATCCTCCATCCTAAATTCCTAATTGCAACAAAATAGATGCTTTCCAGACAAACATGGACAATCTTAGGTTTTCTGTCAGAATGTATTTTAAGCTTTGATACCTGCTGTCACGGCGCCCTTTCAGAATTCTGTGAAGTAGCCCAGCAGTAGAGAAAGTGACCGCTGGCCTCGGGTGCTTTGTGTCTCTCCCCTTCCTCCTTTTCCTGGAAAGGAAGGCTGCAATGAGTTTATAAATGTGACATGGACCCAGTGAGAACCTGAAAGGATTGTTTTGAAAATAAAAATGCACCCCACAAATTAAAGGGAGTTAGATCCCATGCTCACTTGTGTTTGGGCCTCACTTTATGCTAGTGACGTGTTTGATCGGGTACCTATGTGTGCCAGGCACCACATTGGACTGGACAGGAGGAAAGTGCTCCTTTAGCCAGGAATAAAACCCCCAATCTTGATTCAGACAGACCCGTGATATCCTCAGGCTTCCTCAGGAGTGCTTTGAAATGCCTCAGGTCACCACGAGTCGTTAAGCATACTTAACGTCATGCAGCACCAAGCAAACCAGCAGGGTGACCTGCATAGTCCTGGGCTCAGGGATGGGGTTTCAGTCCCTGAGGAACATGGTTGGACTCCAGGCCTGGGGGAAGTGGGTCTCAGATAGGAAACCACACAGGGCCTCAGGAGCAACGAGGACAGGACAGACACCGCTTCTTGTAAGTTGAACTGAGCAAGAGCGTGGTCCCAGAGAATCAAGGCATAAACCCTACCTGGGAGGTCTCTGTGAACAAGGCTTAAGAGGAATCAGACCTCTGAGTGGGTCCTCAGTAACCAGCCTCAGAATCCTTTAATTCCTCCAGGCAGGAGCAGAAGCAGCCCCTGTGGCTGGAGCTGAGCTGAACCTGAGGTGGGGCCTGACCGACAAAGTTGGAACTCTTAGCAAGTAGCCACAGTTTGACGTGGTTGCCAGCCAAGTCCCGTTCCTCTGAAGCACACCCGGGCCTTCTCCAGGGTGTAAGGATAGAAGTGTGCACGTGGCATGTCCCCTTCCACGAGCCCAGTGTCCAGGTCCCATATGCAGGGAATGGTTTTTACAGTCAGGTGAGGACATGCCAGCAGTCAGGGGCTAATGTGGTTAACCCATTAAATGCCTTGCACATTTTTTTTAATCTTCACCCAAGGATATATATATTGATTCTAGAGAGAGAGGAAGGGGGAGAGAGAGAAACATTGATCAGTTGCCTCCCATATGCGCCCTGATCAGGGACTGAACCCACAACCCAGGCATGTGCCTGACTGGGAATCGAACCTGTGACCTTTTGATTTAGGTGACAATGCTCCAGCCAACTGAGCCATACCAGCCAGGGCTACCTTGCACATTTTTAGTGTTCAGAGGCTTCCTGCTTAACTCCCTGCTCCAGTTTTGCTGAAGGCCCATTGCTGGCCTGCGGTCAGTCAGTATTTTCAAAAGCAAGCTGCCTTTAAAAGGAGAACTGGGTTAGCTCTCCAGGCCACAGGAGCCTCAGGCTTATCATCTGCAGGCTCATCCTGCCGTTTGATCCTAGAGGAAGAGGTGTGCGCTGGCTTCCTTGTGTTTCTGTTGCTGCCCCTGGCCTTCCTCTATTCCAGGTGAAAATTCACGCAGGGCCCAAGTTCGCCTCCTATCTGACCTTCAGCCCCTCTGAAGTGAAGTCCCTCCGGACTGAGTACGGGGACCTGGAATTGTGTATTGAAGTGGTGGACAGCGTCCAGGATGCCATCGACCACATCCACAAGTACGGCAGCTCCCACACGGATGTGATCGTCACCGAGAATGGTCAGTGTGCAGAAGCTTCAAGCATGTGGTGTCTGCTCCTTCTGCCTCAGTCTCCGAGGTGGTTCTGCTGCTCTCAGTCCCTCTTGGCCAAGGGAAAACATAATCTGAACAGACCAATGATGCCGCCTGGTGTTGGCTGCACTTGCTGGTTTGCCAAGTGCTTTCACATCTGTTACCTCATTACACTGTGACAGTGGTCCCATGGGAGGAGGCAGGGAAGAGACGATTAGTTCCACTTTAACAATGACTCCTGCGTTACAGGCGTTGTTATTTAATCCACACAGCAGCCCTTCCAGGTTTTTGGAATACACCTATTTCACAGCTGAAGAAACTGAGGTTCAGGAGAGTAAGGGCAGAACCAACTCCACAGTCATCCATTCCCTCTACAGGCTTGTGTGTGTTGTAAGACATGCCTAGGTGCCAGGCTCTGCGGCCCAGTGAGTGATGCAGGAAGCCAGGATGGCCCCCTCCGGGAACCGACAGTTTGTCGGGGAATCGCAGCAGCACCAATAACAACAGCTACCATTTACAGAGCTCTTACCCGTGTGCGGGACTGCGATGCGTGTGCTGTGGACATCAGTTCACCCCATCCCCTCCACCACCCTGGGAGCTAGGTTGTCAGTCCCCATTTTACTGAGGCACAGAGAGGTTCAGAAACCTGCCCATGGTCACTGAGCTAGTGGGTGTGAACTTAGGGTTCAAAGTTAAGCATTCTGGCCCCAGAGCCTGTAAATAAGCAGTGTACACAGGCCACTGCAGCACCGAGGGCGCGTCTGCGGTGGGAGATCTGGGCTCCAACCCAGGCAACTGCTCTCTCCACAGCAGTGACTGACGAAGCTCGTTTGCCTTCTTCCTCTTTGTATTTTTCACAAATCTTGATGTTTAACATGTGGGGAGGCTCGACATGGGCCTGGACCCTACCCCAGTGAGTTGCTGGTGAGTGTCTGGAAGCAGGGGCATTTTCTGTGGGTCCTCCTGACTCAGTTTCTTCTCTTTATGCTGCAGAGAAAACAGCAGAGTTCTTTCTCCAGCACGTAGATAGCGCCTGTGTATTCTGGAACGCCAGCACTCGCTTCTCTGATGGCTACCGCTTTGGACTGGGTAAGAAAGACTGGTGGTGGGAGAAAGCCGTCCCTGTGCACCACGGTGTGGCCCACGGAGCATGGTGAGGGTGGAGGAGACACCGCACCTTTATGGTCACACGCTTGGTCTAGATGACAGAGACAGAGCAGGGGGAGGGTGGGCACCGGAGAGAAAATGATAGCTGGTAGAAGTCCTGTGCCCCACCAGTCCTGTGCTCTGAGCACTTCACATATTAAGAAGACAGGTACTTGTATTTTCTTTTTTGTGCAGGGGGAAAGTGAGAGTCAGAGAAGTGAAGTAGCTTGTACAAAGTTGCGTAGCCCAAAGCAGGGATCCCTCCCACCACGGCATGGCTCCATACACAGGTTGCGGCAGGTGTGTCCGCCGAGGTCCTTGAGAGCACCTCGGGGGCAGACTTACTTCTTTAGAAGGACACAGCCAGGCTGCGTCAAAACTAAGAATTCCCTGTGCCAACAGGACAAAAGCGGATGTTAGTGTCTATGCTGGGCTTACGTGTCAGCCTCAAAAACAGCTAAGCCCAGAGGTGCAAGGTTTACTTCTAAAGCAAACTGAAATACAAAGCTTCAGAAAGACACCCTTCTCCCCCTGCCATCATTAACAATAAAACCTTCATGCCCAGTAGTACGGGGATTTTTCAGACTCTGTGGTTTTCAGGGGCACCATTATACAAAGCTGCAGTAAAGGCATTTATGACACATTTGAGAAGTAGTTCAACCACTTGAAACCTTTTAATCCCTCTGAACTTTTGAATAGATGGTCTGCCCAGAGAAATAGTTCTCACTGCATCATTAAAGGTTATTAAAGGGAATTTTACTCAGTTATTTTTAGTTGGTAGACACTTTCTTTTTAATTCCCTGTTTCCATTATGTTGGGGTTTTGATTTCATTATGACATCACTTGCACTGGACTTTGTATTCCGTGATCTTGAAGAAGAAATAGCAGCATAAGGGCCGAGCTGCCCAGCTTTCAAGTGAAAGTCAAGATGGGGGGAAAGCAAGAGACCACCCCAGCTCCGAGCGCAGGCTCACCCTCTGGCTGAGTCAAATGCATTAATAACAGTGATGTGTAATATTTACTGAGCACTTACTATATTCCCAGCACGTGTGTTAAGTGCATCACATGCAGTATCACATTTACCTCAACAGAATGGATTCTATTGTTTTTCTCATTTTTTTAATGAAAAGAACTAAAGCACAAAAGATGGTTAGGGAGTGGGCCCAGAGCCACCTAAACCAGGGTTTGAATCTGGTGCTCACACTCTTTTTCAACCGCTCCTGCAGGCTCACTCCTATTCAGGTCTCCGCCCTTGCTCCTCCCTCCGCCCACAGCACCCTCCACTGTCCCTCCCCTGGCTGCCTGCTTCTATCGCTCAGGTTTCAGCGCGGAAAGGCCCCTCCTCAGGGAGGTGCTCCCTGACCACCCCATCCAGTGTCATCCCCACACCCATGCAATCTGTCACAGCCCCCTTCACTCCATCACCACAGAATATACGCTCTGCAAAAGCAGGACCTGTATCAGTTCATCCCCACGGCCTCGTACATAGTACATGCCCAGTACAGTTGCAAAGAGCAAGGGAACCTTGCCTGCACCGTGTGTAGAGCGGAACTGAGCCAACCCAGGAAAACCCTGATGTCCCCACATCTGAGCCTGGAGGGCGGGGAAATGCGCAGAGCCCTTTCATGTACGTGGTAACTGTCTGAGGAGTACCCAAGTGCCAAGATTCTGGGAGTGCTGGGAACACATCCCTTACTTTCTAAGACTTGAGGAATATTTAGGGAGATCAAAACTCCATACTAAACATTGTTATACATGTCAAAAAAAATTCCCAAATGTCAAGTTATGTTACACAACCCAGACACTAAACAGCTATCAGACAGCACTTCTAGTAAAGTATAGAAGAGAAGCCCACACGTTGTTTCAAGAAGGGGGCTCGTGATTTCCAGCAGCCAGTTCCACACGGGGACAGTGGAACTCCAGCTGCCCTGGGGAGGATGGGGCAGGAGTAGGCACGGGGAGAGGAGGCCAGGGGAGGAGCGTGAGGGGGCTGGTGGGCAGACGGAAAGCAGAGCCCAGGGAAAGCCACACCCTCATCCTTGCGTTTTTGCAGGAGCTGAGGTGGGAATCAGCACCTCGAGAATCCACGCTCGGGGACCAGTAGGACTTGAGGGGCTGCTGACTACCAAGTGGCTGCTGCGAGGGCAGGACCACGTGGTCTCAGACTTCTCCGAGCATGGAAGTTTAAAATACCTTCACGAGAACCTCCCTGTTCCTCAGAGAAACACCAACTGAAAGCACTCGGAGAAGAGCCGGAATGCTCCAAAACATCTTCACAGTCAAACTTGTCTTAAGAATCTCGGGGGATGAGCCCAGTCTTGTCTCCCACATCCTGGAAGGGTCTGCCTGGTGGAGGGCTCATCAGAGCTTCTGGGCTCAGTTTGGCAACGTCAGTCTTGGCTAATGACCTGTAATCCTGCTCACTGTTTTTTTTCTTTTCCCCTTCTCATTTTTTAAGTTAAAAAATAATTGTTATGGATAGGGACTTAGCTTAATTGCTCCAGATAGGGACTTTGCTTGGTACGGACCAATTTTCTGCAGTCACAGAAACAGAAAGGCGTGCTTTCCCCACATAAGAGGCAACAGAAAAACCGTGACCACTTCTCACCTCATCACCTCAATGAGGTGCGGTCTCCCTTGGCAAGTGCGTGGCACGAGGGCCGGCCATACCCAGGGAGTCTTTCCACATTCCATTTCTTTTGCACTCGTAGTCGTCTTTGGAAGGGAAAGGTTTGGAACTTAGAGGAGGGGCAGCTCTTTCAGCATTCTCATCAAAAACAATCACAAAAATGGACCGAGGCCATTCCGCTGGGAAGGTTAATCTTCTGTATTTATCTGCGGAGTAAATGTAAATAAGCATTCCAGACACTGGCAGCCTCTCCGGGTCCGGGAGACGTCCCATGATGCTCTGGAACCTGGAGCTGCAGACAGGAGGTGCGCATTTCAGGGTGAAGTATCCACAACAATTATGCTTGAAATTTTTATATGAATTATTGTATCATCCTATCCTTTCCCTCCAAAATAAAATTAGAGGATTATTTTAGTACTTTGGATTCTTCCCTTGTTTTGAGAAATAAAGTTCTTATGAAAAGCCTGCGTGCCATTGGCGATTGCCCTGTCCTCCGTTTCTCCCCACCCCGCTGCGGACCCCCACGGCCCTGCCTTTGCTCATTGTCTCCTCTAGAAGCCGGCTGGGAGACAGTCGGGTTCTCTGCCTCCACAGCGCCAGCAGAAGCAGTCCAGGTAGGTAGCCAGGGGAGGGACTCGGGCTGGGAGTGAGGAGGTGAGGCCCTGAGTTGAAGGACTGAAGGTGTGGTGTTGGCCCGAAGTCGGGTGTGTACCACAGGAGCGTGCTGCTGCTGCGCCAGGTTCACCCAGGTCCACTCGGGCGGCCCCGTTGCCTCAGGGTCGCCTGTGTTGACAGCTGTTACCCTTCTTCCTCCCGCTATCCAGCGCCGGTGCCTAACAGTTGGCAGTTGAAAGATTTCCTGTCTCGTGGGGGCCCTTCCAATAAACTAAGCGCTCGCTTACATGCTGCTGCTTACCCCCGAGGGTGTTTTATGAGCACGAGAATTACGGTGTCCTGTGGAACATGTTCCCGGGCCGGTTCCAAACTGACCTCTCGTCCAGACCCTTACATGGTCTGGCCCGTTACCCTGCCCTGTTCTCTGAATGGGGAATTCTGGCATAACTTGCCCGAAAAGGCAATAAAGTTCCTCCTGAAACTGTATGGCAAATACCACAGTCAGCTCACAACCAGACAACAGACAGCCCAGGAGTCTAAAAATAGAAAGTGACCCAAGAAGGCAGGGCCCGTGGGGAAGACTCCACTGAGGAGGCAGGCCTGGGTAGAGGCCCTGAGCAAGACACAGGAGTAAAAAAGGAGTGGGCAGAGCATTCAGGCAGGGGCCTGGTGGGAGCAAAAGTCCAGAGTGGGGATGAAACCCAAGGCTGGGGAGCAGTGAATATGCCGGTTCGGGGCAGAAGCTCATGTGGGTAAACGGGAAGGTATTACAGCCAAATGGCTCATGGCGCGGTCCCGACTGGAGCTGCTCTTCTCAGGACAAGAGGTGGAGGTGGGGTTTGGTCCAGGAAACACGGGTAACAGTTATTCAGCAAGACCAGTTCCCCTCAGGCAGGCACCTCAGCCTTGGTCCATTTCTGCAAAGACCATGGGCCACCAGCGTTCTTTTTCTTGTTTTTCACCAAAAGTGAAGAGATCCTTTAAGGAGGGCCAGGAGGCAGCCATAGCCTCACCAGTAGCCCCGCCCAGGCAGTCTTCACCTTACTGGCTTGGCTAGCTACAGGAGGGGCCTTTTGCTGTAAAATCTCTCCTGTGGTCCTGCCCTACTTCCTTTTCCTGGCCACTAACTCCTGACAACACAGGCCACTGAAACACCAATCCCCGAAGTTCCCACCTGCCCACCAAGGGGGAAAGAAAGCCTCTGGGATATTATGTAAGATAGCAGGTGTTCTTACTCATCCAGCCATGCTTACTTGCATTTAGGTTTTCTGTTACTCGAAGCCCAGATTGTCTCAATGATATGGTACATACATATGTTACAAAATTATTCTTATGGAATGGGCAACTAAGAGCTAGATTACAATAGGTGTCAGTTGCTCTATATCCCTTATTTCATGGAACCTGCTCTCCATTTTGCAGTAATTCTGCTCAGTCTGTGAGATTTAGAGGAGGGATTCTGATGTCTCAGTACCTCATATTTTTAGTGGTAGTCTTGAGTCTTGGGTCTGATAAGTCTGTTCCCCTGCTTGCCATGATCGCTTTAGGGCTGGGCATGTGGTTTAAACTTGTCTGCACAGCATGCTGGTGGAATCAGATTTTTACTGCAGCTATTAGGAAAAACTTTCTCTGGAGTTAGCTCTAACTCTCAAGGACCAAGGCTGATAATATCCATCCTTCCACTGGAGAGATGAGCTAAGAAGTATCCCATACAGAGGAAAGAGACTTTGCCCACCTAGTTCCATCTGTGCCTGAAATCCACCCCTGGATTCAATTCAGTACTTTCCCTATTTTGCTTACGCTAGTTGGAGTTGGGTTTTAATCCTTTTCACCTTAGAAAACTTTGGATAATATAACTGGGTTCAAGGGTCTGCTCTGCCACTGAAGCAGTAACTTTGGGCAAGTTACTTGACTTCTGTGAGCCTCAGTTTCCTTGTGGGAATATTGACCCCTCCTACATCGTAGGTGGTGATCTAAACACTGGGCAGAGCAGGGGCACATAGCAAGCACTCAACAAATGGGAGAAGGTCACTTGCTATGGTTTTCAGGTGCCCAACTGTGCGCTTGGCTCTTCAGTTTACAAGAAAGCAGAAGTCCTTTCTGTTCCTCACAAGGCAGTTTTCAGGAGCCAGATCCTCCCATGCCAGCTTCATCCGGTCACCAGACCAGCCTTGCCCTCCACTCGGGCAGGGAGGGACAGAGCGCTGGGCTCCATCAAACATTTAAGCAGCTGGAGTGTGTGGGTGGCTGCTAGAAGGGCATGAGCAGTAGAAACCCCATGATGGGCCTGGGAAAGAGGAGGGGGGCCCAGGTGCACGTCATCTTTAGCCCGAAAGAAGAGCGGTGACCTTGGCTTGGCTGAGGGGACCCGGCCTATGGGGGTAAGCGGTGGGTGAGAGAAAAGCCAAAGACTGGGTTTCTGGGTGCTTGCCTGTGAGTCCTGCCGTGCAGTATAAAGCGCATGCAGTGTATGCTCTTCTGAGTTAGAAATTCATTTTCAAATCTCCAAGCAAACACGAAGATTTTGAGTATTTAGACAAATCCTCTGGACAGCTTGCTGGCTAAGACTTTAAATCTGTTAATCGACTCTCTTTTCTGACAGAGGGGTAGGTGGTGTTGACGCCATTACTGCTCACATCTGCTTCTCAAATGGACGTGGAACAAAATATTTCTGGGTAGCACTTTGTGCCCTGTATGGATAGTGTCCCTAAAGCAACAAAAGTGGAAATGTTTGCAGGTACAAGTAACAGAAACCCCAAACTAGTTTTAACAGAAAGAAAGTGTATTTATTCACTTACATAACTGAGGAAGTCCAGAGGTATAGTTCAGGCATGGTTTGATCAGGGCTCTGGCTCTCTCTGTAGATCCCTGTAAATCAGTGGTTTTCAAACTTTGGAATCTCAGAACCACCTGTAGCGCTTATTAAACAGAACACAGATTCATTAGATCTGGGATAGGGTCGAGAATTTGCATTTCTAATACATTTCCACTTGCCATGGCTGCTGCCAACACTGATCCAGGAACCACACTCTGAGAACCACGGACCTAGACCAATGTCTGCCGGCAGTAACCTGTCCACACTGTGGATTGGGTGCTGGAGTGGAATTAAAAAAAAAAAAAGTTATTACTCTCCCACCTCCAGCAAACAAAAGTCCTCAGCTCCACTCTTATTAAATTGTCCTGAACCCATCACTGTAGTAAATGTGGAAGTTGAGTTGAGTTGCATGTCACAGAAAATCTGAACAATGAGGGCAGGAACATGATAGAAATTCATTTTTGTCTCGTGGAAAAAGAGGTCTGGAGGTAGGGGTCCCCAGTCGGCTGAGGGGATGGCTTCATGATGTCATCAGGTGCCTGGGCCCCTCTTGGTGTCTGCTCGCTCATGCCTGGCTGAGGCCTTCCCCTGTGTGATCGTGGCATCCCGACCATCAGGACTGCAGTCTGGACAGCAGGGAGGAGAAAGAACCCTGGGAAAACGGCCCCTTCTAAGTGACTTTCCAGGAAGGTCCAACCAATGGCTTGGCCAGAACTGGCAAGTGGCCTCCCCAGTCTCTAAGGGTCTGGGCCCATTGCAGCTCCAAGAAGTAGGAGTCGATTGGTAAGGGAGGAGGAAAATTGGGTAGAAAGAAAATTATCCTAATTGACTCATGGAACTGGAAGTGGGATCTATTGTCCTAAACATAGCCATTAGGGAAGGATCTGTTTTATGTGGCCACATGGGCCACTGGGGCTGCAAGGGAGGCTGAGAAATACAGCTTTGCAGCCGAGCACATTCCTGCCCAAACAGAAACCAGGATCCCCTTCATAAGGAAGGAAAGAAGGTAAGTATTGGGTAAGCCGCTGCCACTCTTTGCCACAATAACCCATAAGGACTTGTGGATTTTCGTGGAAGGTTATTTTATTTGCTTGAGATCACTGATGGGTTTTGTAATTCAGATTTTGCAGTAGGATGGGTGAAAACTAAATTACTCTGTAAGAGATGGAGAAAAGGTGAAATTCCAGGGTAGTTTTGGAGAGGAGAGAGTGGCTTGTATACCTGCCCAAAGCAGAGGGTACAGACCAAGGACCAGCAGGAAATTAGGCTGGAGAAAGCTAAACAACCAAAGCATGAGAAAAGCCATCTGTTTTTAAACTGATGGCTCAGTGGGAGTAATTCTCTTGGAAGGACTTGCATTTTAGAAGAGGAATCTTATTGTTTCAAAGAATTAGTTGGAACGACAGTGGAAAGAGCATGCATTTGGGAGTCACACTGACCTGCAAGGCTGGCTGTGAATTGTGTGAACTTAGCAGAGTTTAATTTACTGAAATGAACCTCAATTTCCTTATTGTCAAAAACTGGAGGACTAACACTTACCTATCAGGAGAGAACCAGGCAATGGCTTAGATGCCTAGGTCATGAAAGAAGCTCCATCCATGTTCACCAGTTAGCAATAGGGACCCACCTGGTGTATCTGTTGTTATACTCCCCACTGAGTGCAGCTAGGAGCAAGGCTTGTGCAGGTGCTCAGTGATCGACACATTTTTATTGAGGTTTAATTGACATGTAACATTCTATTAGTTTCGGGTGTGCAACACAATGGCTTGATATTTGTATAGACTATGAAATGATATCACAGTAAGTCTAGTTAACATCCATCACCATACAGAGTTATAAATTTTTTCTTGTGATGAAAACCTTAAGATCAATGCTTAGCAGCTTTTAAATATGCAATACAGAATTATTACATATAGCCACCACGCCATACATTACAGCCCCAGGACTGACTCACTTCAGAACTGGGAGTTGGTGCTCTGTGACCGCCTTCACCCATTTCACCCACCTCCCACCCGCCTCTGGCAGCCACCAGTCAGGTCTCTGTCTGTGAGCTTGGTTTGCTGTGTGTGTGTGTTTAAGATTCCACATATAAGAGAGATTGTATTTGTCTCTGTCTGAGGTGTGTCACTTAGTGTAATGTCCTCCAGGCTCATCCATGTTGTCTCAAATAGTAGGATTCCCTTCTTTTTATGGCTGAATACTATTCCTTTATATATGTATATGCCACATTTTCTTTATCCATTTGGCTATTGATGGACACTTAGATTGTTTCCATATGGTGGCTATTGATTGCATGTTGGAATGGACTGCTTGGGCAAAATTAGGGAGGTGCAGGGGGCCTTCTCTGAGACCCCAGAGCCATTAGGGACACTGGAGTGAAGGTAGCAACCTAAAATGATTATATGTCTTTGCTGACCCCAACTTATTTCTGTCATCGTTCTCACCTAGTTGTGAACATGAACGTGCCCTTGGAGTCTGCTGGAGTGGACGGTGGGTTACTCGTCACAGTGTCTTTTCTGCTACTGCTTCCAGCAAAAGTCAATGAATAACTTCCTAACCACTCTTCCTGGCAGAACGCCCTTTAGTGAGAATGAGATTTAAAGCTCCCTTCTGTATTCAGTGAGCACTTATTAAGTGCTATGCGCTGGTAATAAGAGACATTCCCCCTACCCAATGGTTCAAAGCTTAACCTGTCTGAGAATCGCTGCTCTGCCCCCCAGATATTCCTCCTTACCTCCCAGTCTTTACCACCCACTTTGCCCTTATTCCCAGGAGAGATCCTTTAGACAATAGGAAGGCACCAAACCAGGCAGATCTGCTCCAGGCTGGAAGAAAGGAGTGTTCACTACAACCTCAGAAGAAGAGCAACTCACTATTTATTCCATCCTGCCTTAAGAGTCCTCCCACACTAGGGGGCAGCCTGGCCCCATAGACCTAAGAAGGTCAATCCTCCCTCAAGTCCTGGCACCTGCAACCCAGCGGCATCCTCAGCCTGCTCACCTGGACAGCGCTGGCACAGACACGTAACTTCAGGGACCCGTTCACCTAGAGGTAAAAACACAGGCCTTTTTGGGGATTAGAGGCAGAACAGGGTTTGGACCTTGATTCCACCACCCACTAGCTGTTTGACCTGGGGAAATTCTCAGGTTCTCTGAACTTTGATAATACTTGCCCATGAATGGATTTTGTAAGATTTTAGGTAAAGTATTCAGCACAACATCCAGCCTGTGATAAACCTTCGATAACTGTTAGCTGCTGTTACTTATTCTGCTCTAAGAAATAGCTTTCTCTTAGTTCTGGATATTGCTCTTTTATTTAAAGTCCAAACATCTATTCTTAGAAAATGAGGTGAGGACACTCTTAAGAGATATCTATCATGCACCAGGCACTAAAATAAAAGCCTTATGCCACAACAGTCTGAGGGCATTGTTATCCCTATTTTACAGGCACAGAAAGTCAGGATCAGAGAGGTTGAGTAAATTGCCTAAGGCCACACAGTTGGAAGGGGTGGAACTTGGATTAGAACCTAGACAGCTGGGCATCAACGCTCTTAACCACCGGTAGTAGTAGTATTGTCCCAGAAGCTTCCTGTACCTGCTTAGTCCAAGGCAAGCTGTAAGCAAGGCTGAAGAAGGAGGTTGTCATAGCTACTAACTGGACCCCTTTTCAAGTAATCAGATCCTCGGTCTGCTCCAGTTTTGCAAGAGGAGACGCTTGTCTGGAAACTCTCCTCAACACCTGCCCCTGGAGGGAGCCAACCACACCTGAATTATTTAGAGAGTCTCTAGACACTTGATATAAAGAGCAGGTGTGGATGCTTCTCCAACTTTCCCTGACATGCCTTTACTTACCCCTTACCCATCCCCCTAGTTGCCTAAGAGGAAAAGGGAGGCATTGGCTGTGTACACTTTGTGTGTTTACCTCCTCCTTCATTCCCTGTTCTGAAAATTATTTGTTGGAAATGGACCAATTTTCTGCAAATTTCAAATCATGTTTCAATCGGTGATGTACACAGGACCCTAACTGGGAATGGGTTGTCTTTTTGTATTGATGCACAGCTCCTTTTCCTCTATCCTAAACTCATACAAATCAAATGAAAAAAAAACAAAAAAACAAAAAAACAGGTAAAGTATGAAATATTCATACTTTAGATTTCAGCTATGTAAAAGGGAAAAGGATACTTTAGAAAATGGAAGGAAATGTGAGTACAAAGGTGGCATGTGGCCTGTAGTTTTGGGCCGTGGTAGCATATGGAATAGCATGATTGCAGTTATATGCAAGTTCCGTGATAAGGGTCATGAATTTTCTAGGATCTGCTCCCCACTCACGCACCCTCACCTGCATGCTTACACACACGCCTCTCCTTGACCACCCGCCCACCCACCCATCCGTGGCTCCCTTTTTCTCACTCCCTGCTCACCGGCTGGCAGTGCAGACTCACTGCGCAGTGGGAAACGGTCCTCACAGGGAAGGATTGCTTCCAGGTCTGCTCCTCGTCCTCTCTGTCTGGTCTGCGACTGTGTCGGTATCAGCATCCTTCATAGTATCCTGATTAGATTTTACTGTGAAATCAAACTGAACCCACTGAATCCTAATTAATATTTGAATTATGTATCTCTTTACAGTGAACTATTTGAAAACAGCCATTAAAAATCTTGTTTTAAATGAGTACTGACATGGGGTAGAAGCTCACCACATAATGTTGAATAGAAAACACTAGACTATAAAAGAAGTGTAATTTCTATTTCCCAATAATATTATAGGTACATGGTTAGAAAAAAGACTGGAAGAAAATGTATCAAAATATCATGAGTGATTCTTACTGAGAAGTGAGACTACTAGTGGGTTTTATTTGTCATTATATTCTAAGTTTTCCAAAGTTTCTATTTTACTGCCTGAATTATTTTTAGACTATTTTTCTTATTTTCAGAGCTACTAATCTTTATTCCTATGGGAAATTCTTGGTACGATGGTGAAAATAAAATTGTGATAACAATCTTTGAAGTCAAAAGAGAAGCATGTTTTTCCATCCCGCCCCCCCCTTTGCAGCCTGCCTTTTGCAGATGAGAAATGGAGGCCCAGGGGGTAAGTCCAGACAGGAACCCAGGCCTCTGCCTGCCTGGGGAGTGTGGCCTCAGAGGAGAGATTGCCCTGGTAGTGCCAGCGAGAGCCTCCAGCCTGCAGCTCTGACTGTTGCTGCTCCCGTTTCACCCCCTTTGCTGGAGAGCTTCAAAAAGCCGTGAGGTGTTTCTGCTCCCGGTACTTCTCCAAACTCTGGTTTTCCTTCTCTAACTGGCAAATAAGGCTGCGTCACTGACTGTCTCCAGATTCTGTTTCCATGCTGACAATTAGATGGTAAATAATTCAAGAGAACGGAAACTGGCAAAGTGGTGTGTGATGTCCAAATAGCTATCTTGTTTACCCTCCGGTGTAAACTTCAGGCTCATCTGCAAGTTGGGAGCCCCAGGAGTGGATAAAATGTGTAAACATAGGAATTTCCCTGTTTCTATTCCCCCCATCTATGAATATCATCATCGAGAGTGAGGACGCAGGTTCCCAACTGGAGTCCAGTGAAACAGCACAGCTTTGGCCACAGACTTCTTAGGCAAGTCTGAAGTTCTGCCCGCAGAGGGCTGAGTGTCCGGAATCCTGAAGCATCCACCTCTCTTTGGGGTGAGGACTCATGATCCAAAGCTGAGGTCTCAGCAGTACCACCATCCTTCTGTGCAATGATGGAGATAACTTCACCAGGCCCTTCTAAACCTGCCCACCTCTAAAGGAGCAGTCTTATTTAAGACTCTCTGAGTTACAAGTAACATAAACCACCTCCACTTTGCTTAAGAGGAAAAGGATAATGTATATCATGCACAGGGTACCTCAGAAAGCCCAAGGGCATATATATGATAACTTGATAACTGCCATCATTCATGTATGTGTGTGTGTGTGTGTGTGTGTGTGTGTGTGTGTGTGGAGAGAGAGAGAGAGAGAGAGAGAGAGAGAGAGAGAGAGAGAGAGAGAGAGAGAGAGCGAGCGCTCACCCAGCCTCTCAGGCTCTCAGGAGGCTGGAAGCAGCTCAGGCAAAAAAAGAGCTAGCTGTGGCTTACCAAGGTAAGCAGGAATCAGGGACCCCAACATCCATGCCATGCCCTGGATGCTTCTCACCCCTTCTTTCTGTGTGAGGGCTTAATTCCCTCCTACTGGAGACTGGCTTCCTCATGAGGATGGAACATAACCAGTGGAAGCTACAGACTTACTCTTAGAGCTTTGTCCCATTTCCCACGCACTGCAAATACAAAAGCATTCTTGGCTCCCAGTTGCCATGCAGAAGGACTCTGGGTGGTCTACTTGGGCCACCTGTCCTCACTGTAGTCACATAGAGAGGAGGGCCATGGCATGACTGGGTTCATTCAGCCATGTATCGTGCTGCATACCCTGACATTCCAGACCACACCTGCATGACTGTACTGTGGTTACATCTTGCAATAATTTCATGGGACTTCTCCTGGATAGGATGTGGTATGTAATAATAACCCAATGTTCCTGCTGAAGTAACTAGAAAACCTGAGTAAGTTATACAGTCATATTTTTTAAATTTATTTTAATTGTTGTTCTTGTACAGTTTTCTGTCTTTTACTCTCATCCCAGCCCACCACCCCAGCCCTCCCCACCTCCCTCCCATTTCCACCCCCTAGTTTTTATCCCTGTGTCCTTTATATTTGTTCCTGTAAACCCTTCCCCTTTTCCCCTGATCTTCCCTCCCCTCTCCCCTCTGGTGACTGTCAGTCTGTTCTCAATTTCAGTGTCTTTGGTTATATTTTGCTTGTTTGTTTTGTTGATTATGTTCCCATTAAAGGTGAGATCATATGGTATTTGTCTTTCACTTCCTGGCTTATTTCACTTAGCATGATGCTCTCCATTTCCATCCATGCTGTTGCAAAGGGTAGGAGCTCCTTCTTTCTTTCTGCTGCCTAGAATTCCATTGTGTAAATGTACCATAGTTTTTTGATCCACTCATTTACTGATGGGCACCTGGGTTGCTTCCAACATTTGGCTATTGTAAATTGTGCTTCTATGAACATTGGGGTGCATAGGTTCTTTTGGACTGGTGTTTCAGGGTTCTTAGGATATAATCCTAGCAGTGGGATTGCTGGGTCAAAAGGTAGATCCATTTTTAGTTTTCTTAGAAATTCCATACTGCTTTCCATAGTGGTTGTACCAGTCTGCAATCCCACCAACAGTGCACCAGGGTCCCCTTTTCTCCATAACCTCTCCAACACTTGTTGTTTGTTGTTTTGTTTATGATGGCCATTCTGACCAGGTGTGAACTGGTATCTCATTGTGGTTTTAATTTGTATCTCTCTGATAGCTAGAGATATTGAGCATCTTTTCATGTGTCTCTGGATCCTCTGTATGTCCTCCTTGGAGAAGTATCTGTTCAACTCTTTTGCCCATTTTTTAATTGGGTTGCTTATCTTCTTAGAGTGGAGTTGTGTAAGTTCTTTATATATTTTGGAGATTAAACCCTTGTCTGAAGTATCATTGGCAAATATGTTTTCCCATACAGTCGGTTCTCTTTTTATTTTAATACTGTTTTCTTTAGCCGTGCAGAAGCTTTTTATTTTGATGAGATCCCATTTGTTTCTTCTTTCCTTTATGTTCATTGCTTTAGGGGACATATCAGTAAAAATGTTGCTGCGTGAAATATCTGAGATCTTCCTGCCTATGTTCTCCTCTAGGACTTTAATGGTGTCACTGCTTATATTTAAATCTTTTATCCACCTTGAATTTATTTTTGTGTATGCTTTAAGTTGGTGCTCGAGTTTCATTTTTTTGCATGTAGCTGTCCAGTTCTCCCAACACCACTTGTTGAAGAGGCTATTTTTACTCCATTTTATGTTGCTGCCCCCTTTGTCAAATATTAATTGACCGTAGAGACTTGGGTTTATTTCTGGGCTCTCTGTTCTGTTCCACCGGTCCATGTGCCTGTTTTTATGCCACTACCAGGCTGTTTTGATTACAGTGGCCTTGTCATATAGTTTGGTGACAGGTATTGTGCTCCCTCCTACTTTGTTCTTCTTTCTCAAAATTGCTGCAGCTACTCAGGGTCATTTATGGCTCCACATAAATTTTTGAAGTGTTTGTTCTATGTCTGTGAAATATGCCATTGGTACTTTAATAGGTATTGCATTGAATTTGTAAATTGCTTTGGGTAGTATGGACATTTTGATGATGTTGATTCTTCCAATCCATGAACATGGTTTATATTTCTATTTGTGTCTTCCTTGATTTCTTTCTTCAGTGTTGTGTAGTTTTCTGCATACAGGTCTTTTACCTTTGGTTAGGTTTATTCCTAGGTATTTTATTTTTCTTTTTGCTATAACGAATGGGATTTTTTTCTTGATTTCTGCTTCTGCTGTTTGATTGTTGGTATACAAAAATGCCTTTGATTTCTAGATATTGCCTTTGTATCCTGCTGTTTAGCCAAATTCATTTATTAGGTTGAGCAGCTTTTTGGTCGAGTCTATAGGATTTTCTATGTACACTATCATGTCATCTGCAAACAATGATAGTTTTGTTTCCTCCTTTCCAATTTGGATGCCTTTTATTTCCTTTTCTTGTCTAATCACTGTGGCTAAGACTTCTAATACTATATTGAATAGAAGTGGTGAAAGTGGACATCTTTGTCTTGTTCTTGATTTTAGTGGAAAAGATTTTAGTTTTTGCCCATTGAGTATGATGTTGGCTGTAGGCCTCTCATATATTGCCTTTCTTATGTTGAGGAATGCTCCCTCTCTTCCCACTTTGCTGAGTGTTTTTATCATAAATGGGTGTTGTACCTTATCAAATGCTTTTTCTGCATCTATTGATACGATCATGTGATTTTTGTCTTTGCTTTTGTTTATGTGATATATTACATTTACTGATTTGCGAATATTGAACCATCCAGGGATGAATCCCACTTGGTCATGGTGTATGATCTTTTTAATGCATTGTTGGATGCAGTTTGCCAATATTTTGTTGAGAATTTTAGCATCTATGTTCATCAGCGATATTGGCCTGAAGTTTACTTTCCTTGTTGTGTCTTTAATCTGGTTTTGGGATTAGTGTGATGCTGGCTTCATAAAAAGAGTTCGGGAGTCTTCCATCATTTTGGATTTTTTGGAATAGTCTGTGAAGGATAGGGGTTAGCTCTTCCTTAAATGCTTTGTAGAATTCTCCTGTGAAACCATCTGGTCCCGGGCTTTTGTGTGTTGGGAGTTTTTTGATTACTGCTTCAATTTCATCTGCTGTTATTGGTCTGTTCAGGCTTTCTGCTTCTTCTTCATTGAGTTTTGGATTACATTTTTCTAGAAACTTGTCCATTTCACCTAGGTTTTCAAATTTCTTGGTGTACAGTTCTTCATAGTAATTTCTTACAATCCTTTGTATTTCTGTGGTGTCAGTTGTAATCTCTCCTCTTCCATTTGTGATTGTGTTTATTTGGGTCCTCTCTCTTTTTTTCTTGATGAGCCTGCTTAAAGGCTTGTCAATTTTGTTTATCTTTTCAAAGAACCAGCTCCTGGATTCATTGATTCTTAGAACTGTGCTTTTAGTCTCTATGTCATTTAATTCTGCTCTGATCTTGGTTATTTCTTTCCTTCTACCTTGCTATGGGCAGTCTTTGTTGTTATTCCTCAAGTTCTTGTAGGTATAGGGTTAGGTTGTTTGTTTGAAATGTTTCTATCTTTTTTTAGGTAGGCCTGTATCGCTATGAACTTTCTTCTGAGGACTGCCTTTGCTGTGTCCCATAAGTTTTAGGTTGTTGTGAGTTCATTTTCATTTGTTTCCAGAAAGTTTTTGATTTCTTCCCTAATTTCATTCTTGACCCATTCATTGTTTAATAGCATGCTATTCAATCTTCATGATTTTGAGTGTTTTGGGTTTTCACCCTTGGGGTTGGTTTCTAGTTTCAGTCCCTTGTGGTTGGAGAAAATGCTTGGTATGATTTCAATTTTCTTGAATTTGTTGAGGCTTGTTTTGTGTCCTATCATTTGGTCTATGTTTGAAAATGTTCCATATGCATTTAAAAAGAATGTGTATTTAGTTTCTTTGGGATGAAGGGCTCTATATATATCAGTTAAGTCCATTTCATCTAGAGTGTTGTTCAATGCCACAATATCTTTGTTGATATTTTGTTTAGAAGATCTGTCCATTTTTAGACAGTGGGGTGTTAAAATTCCCTACTATAATTGTGTTGCTGTCAATATCTTTCTTGAAGTCCTCTAAGATTTTCTTAATGTATTTAGGTGCTCCTATGTTGGGTGCATATATATTTACAATGTTTATGTCTTCTTGGTGGATTCTTCCCTTGAGTATTATGAAGTGACCTTCTGGGTCTCTCTTTATGGCCCTTTTTTTGAAGTCTATTTTGTCTGATATGAGTATTGCTACCCTGGCTTTTTTTTTACTGTCCATTTTCTTGGAAAATTTGTTTCCAGCCCTTCACTTTGAGTCTGTGTAGGTCTTTTGTCCTGAGGTGGGTCTCTTGTAGGCAGCATATGTGTGGGTCATGCTTTCTTATTCAACTATTCCATGTCTTTTGGCTGGAGCATTTAATCCATTTACATTTAAGGTCATTATTGATAGGTACTGATTCATTGCCATTTTCATACCTATGTTCCTCTCTCTCTCTCTCTTTGTCTCTTTTCCTTCCTTTCCTTAAAGCAGTCCCTTTAGCATCTCTTGCAGAACTGGTTTGGTAGAGGTGTATTCTTTTAGACTTCTTTTGTCTGGGAAGCTCCTTATTTGGCCTTCTATCTTGACTGAAAGCCTTGCTGGGTAAAGTATTCTTAGTTGCAGGCCTTTGGTTCTCATTACTTGGAATATTTCTTGCCATTCTCTTCTGGCTTGGAGCGTTTCCATTGAGAAGTCAGCTGCTAACCTTATCAGGGCCTCCTTGTATGTTACTTCCTGTTTCTCCCTTGCTGCCTTTAAGATTCTCTCTTTGTCTAGGAATTTTGCCATTTTAATTATGATGTGTCTTGAAGTGGGCCTCCTTGGGTTCCTCTTGATTGGGACTCTCTGTGATTCCTGGATTTGTGTGACTTTTTCTCTCATCAAATTAGGGAAGTTTTCCATCATTACTTTTTCAAATAGGTTTTCTATCCCTTGCTCTTCTTCTTCTCCTTCTGGAATCCCTATTATACGGATATTATTACATTTCATATTGTCTTGCATTTCTCTTAATCCCTCTTCATTCTTTCTGAGCCTCTTTTCCTTTTCTTGCTCTTTCTGGGTGTTTTTTCCTACTTTGTCCTCCAACTCGCTGATCTGATCTTCTGCTTCATCGATTCAGTTTTTCATTCCTTCCACTGTGTTCTTCAGTTCAGAAATTGTATTCTTCATTTCCTCTTGGCCCTTGTTGATAGTTTCTATTTCCTTTTTCATACTGATATAGTTTGCAGTGAGTTCAACATAGTTTCCCTGTAGTTTCTGGTAGCTCTTTGAGAGCTCATGGAGCTTCCTGACAACCATTGCTTTGAACTCAAAATCTGATAGTTGAGTTGCCTCCATTTCATTTAGCATTCTTTCTGGGGCTTCTTCGTTTTCTTTCATTTGGGGATTGTTTCTTTGTCTTCCCATTATTTGTGAGACTCTTCTTGTCAGCCTCAGCTTCTTAAATTGTTTTGTTCTGGCTCCCTGGGTTTATGGTGTGAACTTCTGTGGTAGAATACCTGTGAGATTCAGTGGTGCAGTCTCCTTTGGGTATCCTGGTGTTCACAGCTTCCACTGTTTCAGCTGTTGGGATGCTCCCTTTTTGGGTCCATCTCTGTTTTTTTCACAGTTCCAGGTTTGTTTGTTTGTTTGTTTTTTGTCTCACCTAGGATCATGGGTGTGAGTTCTGGGTCTTCCACAAAGCCCCCTCCTCTGGTTGCAGGGCTGCTGGTTGCAGAGCTGCCTCTGGTCCCAGTCCCAGGGCTGCCTCCAGTTGCTTGGTGGCCTCCGGTCACAGGGCCGCCTCTGGTTGCAGGGCCTCCCCCATCTCAGGGCCTCCCCTGGTTGCAGAGCCTCCCGTGGTCGCAGGGCCAACCCTGGTCGCAGAGCCTTCCCCAGTTGCAGAGCCTTCCCTGGTTGTTTGGCCGCCCCTGGTTGTTCAGCTGCCTCCAGTCTCAGGGCCATGCCTGGTTGCAGGGCTGCCCCCGGTCGAAGAGGCACCCCTGGTCGCTTGGCTGTCTCCAGTCACAGGGTTGCTCCTGGTTGCAGAGTCACCCCCAGTCCCAGTCCCAGGGCCACCTCAGGTCCCAGGGTCATTGCCAGATGCAGGACCTCCTCCAGTCGCAGGGACACCCCCAGTCACGGGGCCTCCTCTGGTCACTGATCTGGGTGAATCATTGTCGGACTCCCATACAATTCAATTTTCTCTCTGTCCTGGTTGGGTTTTCCTTTTTTTGGGTTCTATATTTTTGTTGTCCTTAATCTTGGTTGTGAGAGGAGGCACAGCATGTCCAGCTATGCCTCCATCTTGACCAGAAGTCTCTACAGTCATATTTTTAAAGACATTGGATTGTTGTGGCAGCAGTGAGGACTAATGAACTAAAATTCTGGAGAGGAGAGAGCCCTTTATCAACAAGCTGATAATCTGATCATTTTCTTTCCTGGAGGTGTTTGCCAAGTCTGGGGGCAGGCTAGGATAGAGTTTGGGTTAGACATAAGTTCTTTTTTTTTTAAATAAAGGTTTTATTATTTATTTTTAGAGAGAGGGGAAGGAAGGGAGAAAAAAAAGGGAGAGAAACATCAGTGTGAGAGAGAAACATTAATCAATTGCCTCTTGTATGCTCCTGACCAGGACTGAACTTGCAACCCAGGCACATGTCCTGACCAGTAATCAAACCTGTGACCTTTCACTTTGCAGGACAATGCCCAACCAACTAAGCCACATGGGTCAGGGCTGGGCATAAGGTCATTATGGTGACAAAGAGAGACTAGTAGGGCTCTGATGATCGATGTGAGCTGGAGGATAACATTAGAATCTAGAGGTGCTCCAAATACATGGCCCGTTTTCCCATGGGACATTTGCTGAATCCTGGGGTGAAGCAGGAGAGGCTGGGCTGGACCTGTCTAACAGCAGAGGGAAATTTCCTGCTGACTTGTACTACGTGGGAAACAAAATCCTGTTGCAGGAGGAGGACCACATCAGACATACGATGGGTATCCCCCCTCAAGACATTTGCTAAAATGTGAAACTGTGGGGCAAGAGATGAAAGAACAGAACTGAATTTTCCATCAGCTTTCAGGGTTGAGAAGACCTGGCAGGCTGACAGCCAACAGCTTGAGTGGGCTCCCCCTGAGGCACGAGATGACTCAGGGTTGGACTGGGACTAATAAAACTGCAGTCCAGCCCCAATGCAGCTGAATCCCTGACTGGTTGGAGGTGAGTGGTCCCTCACCCCATCTGCTAACAGAAGCAAAAAAAATCATCACTTGACAAAAATAACATCATCTGCAACCCCTAAGATTGTTTTATACAGTTATAAGACATTGCAAAGAGCAGGAAAATATGAGTAATAATTAAGAGGAAAAGCAGAAAATGGAAGCAGATCCATAAATGATTATGATATTTGAGTCAGTAGACAAGGATTTTATAATAAGTATTATAAACACGTTAAAGAAAATAGAGGAAAAGAACACCAACATGGAAAGATAAGAAATATCAATAAAGAATTGGAGTGACAGTATAGAATTGGAATCTATACAGAAAAGATCAAATAGACATTCTAGAACCAATACATGCAACATCTAAAATTAAGAACTCACAAAATGAAGTGTTTCCATGCCAATTGGTAAATACCCATTAGCCCAAGCCTCCTAAGTTCCCTATCCTCCCCCTTTAGGGCCACTTGGTCTTTCCTGGTGCTGGGACTTCCCTGTGATCCACCAACTAAAGCTGGTCAGTTGCTGGTCCAGCCAGGGGTGCCCTCCTCCTACTTTGCCATCGCTGCCAGTGACCCTTCTGACTGGGTGGTGTCTGCACTTTCCTATATGTCAACTATTTGGATGTCACCCTTTGACATTGTCATTGAAAGTTTCCACCAGAACCAAATGACTGAAGTTGGGGAGAAGAAATTCCCCGAAGGGGGCAATAAGGGAGTAAGAGGAAAACTGGAAGGACATAGAAAGGAAGGGGTGTTTATTCACATGTGGTGCTCACTTAGGAAGCAAGAGATCTGGCAGTGAGACCTGTTTGCTGAGTTTAAATTGTTCTAAATTCCCTCTAAATGGAGTAAAGAGATTCCCCTTGGGAGAAGAAACTGAATAAGGTTTGCTCTGTTGCTTGGTCTCTTGAATGTGGTGGCTGGCAGCTCCCACACCGGTTCTCATGAAACACCCAGGATCGCCTTAGTGCCTTGAATTCCTCAAAGGCAAAAAAAAAAATCTAGCAAGGACTAACTGCCTCCCAGAGTACAGGTTAAGAGAGCAGGTTTTAGAGACAATTCGGGGTTCAGATCCCACATCTGCCATTAACTAGTTGTTTTTCCTTGGACAAGTCACTTTACCTCTCCTACACATCAGACAAGGTCTGTAGCTGATGCTCTCAACAACCTAACAGTGTTCTCCCTTCTTTGCTGGAAAAGACCTTATTTTTTTTCTTTTCAGCGTTTTACCTTGCCCCTCTCAACTCAGTGGTGAATCACTCTTGTCAGTAATCCTACTCTCTGCTCAATGGTTGGGTTAGGCATGAGTGTATGACCCAGTCCTGGCCACAGAGATGGGATGGGTGAGCAGCTGGAGGCTTCTAGGAAAGCTTTTCTTGTACTTCTAAAAGAGACACAAGGAAGAGATCATCCCTCTGCTAAACAGTGCTATGTTCAATTGCATGCCTGGGAACTAAGCAGCTGCTTTGCCATCACAAGGAGACCCAAGCCAATGGAGCAAAGAGAGGGAAAGAACCTGGGTCCCTGATGACATCACCAAGCCTCTAATTTGACCAGCCCTGAAGCTGCCCTCACTGAGAATTCCTTGTTACATATAAATAACTCACTTCCTTATCTTTAAGCTATTTTGAGTTTAGGGTTTCTCTATGTAGAGTCAAAAGCATCCCAACAAACCCAGGGCTGTTTTTGAGAATTTGATTCAATAAAATAATTTATGTAAAGCATTTAACACAGTTTGTGGTATACAAAGTGCTAAAAAGAGTGATAGGTATTATTATTAGCATTATTATTTTTTTGACCATTATTTTTATTTCACCTTATTGCTTCAGCTCTGGTTATAGGCAGATATAGTAAGCCTGGGTTTTAAAGATGTGATAACAGGGATGGGGGTGTCAGAGAAAAAGGGGTGGATCCAGGTGCTGTGACTCCTTATCCAGAGCTCCTTCTTACAATGGTTTTCATTAAGGGTTGTGTGAGTGTGTGTGTGTGCATGAAGGCAACAGAAACTGCCTCAGGCTAGCTCAAACTAATAAAAAATCATTTTCTGAAGGCTACTGAGTATCACCTAATTGAATGAGAAGATCAACAAAGAAGATTTAGGCAAAGAAGGACTAAGGATGGCTCCAGACGCCCTGGCAGCTGGCACTGGGGGGCCTCTCAGGCGACTGTTGCAGAAGCACTCAGCCAGTGTGTCTCTGTTCGGAGTTCTCAGATGAGAGCACTTGGCTGGGGTGTCTGCGCTGTAATCAATCAGCTTTAACCAAGTGGTCAGGGTCATCCCGCCTATCAGGATCCCTCTGAGGTTCACACAAGCTCCCACCAGGCTCCCCCAAACTGCAGCTTTCCACCAACTTTAAGTGAAAAGCAGCAGCCCCATGACAAACTTTAAGCATGCTCAGAATTCAACAATGCCAGAGGCAGTCTGTTTTCTGTGATGACTGGGAAACGAGGAACCGGGGCAAGGAACCAGACTGAACTGTGAAGTCCGTGTCTTCTCACTTCAAGCACTGACTTGGAATGTCTGAACCGGAAGCACCACACTGCCCTGGCATTTACAGAAGTGCCAATATTGCTCCATGTACCATATGCCTAAATGTTTAAAGCTATGCATGAAGCTATGTTCACCTCTGCCTAATGCTCCCAACCTAGCCTTTCTCTTTCCCTGTAGCCTACCTTTCCGAGAATTGGAAACCAGGTTCTCAGTGGTCATTCTGCCATCTGGACATCTGAGTCATATGTACCAGGGACATGCTGGGGTCAGGCAGGGCAGAAGCTGGCCCCAGGCCCAGGACTCCTGGGTGGTGACAGGATACACTCAAACCCAAGAGAGGGTCTAACCCACTTAAGCTCCCCTAGAGTTAGGGTGGTAGGTTACCCTCTCTCACACCTAACTTTTCACTTCTAGGTGCCTCCCGAAGCTACATCACCCCAGCTGAGGAGCAGGAAGTGGGGATGGGAATGGGCAGGAAGGTAGTTATCAGGAAATCAACCCAGTCTAGACACCCATTTGGGGTGATCTGAGGGCAGCTTTAAGGTGAAGCAGGCACTCTTTTCCTGATTTCCCAGGGCAGAAGCCACGGAATAAGTTGTTGGGGTCAACGGTACAGCAAGGTGACTACAATTCCCAGTGCCATGTTATATATTTGAAAGTTGCTAAAACTAAATCTTAAAAGTTCTCATCACAAGAAAAATATTGTAACTATGTGAGGCAAAGGCTGTTAACTAAAACTTATCATAGTAATTACTTCTCAGTATGTATCTATCAAGATATTATGTTACACACAAACTAATGCAATATTATATGTCAATTATATTGTAATAAAGCAGGAAAAATAAAATAAAATAAAATGTAAGAACCTCAACTTCCACTTGAGCTGGGCCAAAAGGTTCGTACAATCCCAGTGACCAGTGATGGGATAACTGATAAGGATTATACCTTCATTGAACTCAAGCTCCTTGTATATATTTAAACCCATGAGTTTGTAATCACATTTGAAAAACAAAACCATTTGTCATCTTTTGAACGATGCTGGGGAACAGCTTATTGGTTTAAAACTGGTAAAGAAAGGGAGAGAAACGGCATTTACTCTGAGGTTCTTTCCTAGCAGTGTCAGGATGACCATGCAGTTGCTGAGGGGAAGCTTTTCCTTCTAGAAATATGCCAGCTGATAAACAAAGAGATGGAGCTATGAAATGAAGTTAGCATATCTACATTTTTGTGATGTGTAATGAATGGTGGATCTAAGCAATGACCATCGATGGTTGCTAACATCAAAAACAAAAGAAAGATAAAAGGACATTGTATATCTTGTGATGTAAATTCAACAGACCTCCTATGAAGCATTCTTGACTGCCCCCTCCCCAATAGAAACTAAACCTGATCAAGTCTTTTGACCTACTACCATTTTGTAGGAAATACAAAGTGCATGTTAAATGATACTATGTAGAGACAACCAGCAATGTCCCAACTGTGGGAAACTCTAGGACAGGAGACCAAGATCCTACAATAAGCAGATGCCAAGGGGTGTGTGTGTGTGTGTGTGTGTGTATGCTGGGGGGGGGTGATTCTAGTTTAAATAAAACATTTTTATGACACAATCAGAGAAATTTGAACACTGAATTGACAGATGATATTTAAGAAAATGTGGTTCATTTTTTGGTGTGATGATATTGTATATACAAACTACTTGTCTTTCAGAACGACCCATTGAAATATTAGTGGGTGAACTTACACAATGTCTGGGACTTGCTTTCAGAATAATCTGAGAGGAGGTTTGGGGGTCAGTTGGGTTGGAGCGTACATCAGCCATGAGGGGTGAAGCCTGGAGCTGGGTGATGGGTACCTGGGAGTTTATGATGTGTTCTCAGAGCCTTTGTGTGTCTGATGCTTACTGAGCACTGGAGGAGGGGCCCTGCTGACACTGAGGTCTCCAGGAGGGAGCAGGCACTGCCCCTCCTCCAGAGCGTCCTACTCGAAGACTGGCTCCCAGAGTCTTACCACGAAGCACCTCTTTCATTATTCGTTTTCCTAGCAAGTCCCCTGTTTGAACGATTCTGCTCACTAAATAAATGCACTTATTATGTAATGATTTAAAAGCACTATACTTTTGAAGTGGTTTGAAATATCTAAATCTTTCTTCTTTTGTGAGCCTTACAGGAAGACTTGCCTGGGAATCCTAAAGTCATCCAACTTTTTAATTTTATGGGGATGGAGACTAAGGTAGACAGGGAGTCTGCCAAGGTCACCTGTTGACAGAGTTGGGGCTGGAGCATCGTTCTCCTGAGCTAAGCCCACAGCTTTTGCCCACTACACCACCTCAGCGGAGCATCGACCGTGTTTTCGGAGTGTGCATATGATCTAGTCTACTATGCTAGAAACAGTCAGTATGCAAGCCTGTCATCTTCTCTTTTTAAGGCTGAGATATGCCAGTTCCTTCAACTTTTCTTCCTAGATTTTATTTACTTGTCACCTGAGATTATTCCACAGCTGTCTGACATATTACTGGTTTGTTTAAATTTTCCCTTCATGACACGTTGCTTAGAACTTACTTTCTTCACCCCTCTTAAGAGTGAAGCTAAGTAAAGAAGTGAAGCACAGCCCTGACTTGTGTGGCTCAGTGGGTTTGGCATCATCCTGCCTACCAAAAGTTCACGGGTTCAATTCATGGGTTGTCAGGGCACATGCCTAGGTTGTGGGCCTGGTCCCCAGCTGGGGGCATGAGGGAGGCAACCAATTGATGTTTCTTTCTCATGTCAATGTTTCTCTCCCTCCTTTCCCCTTTCCCTAAAAATAAATAAATAAATAAAATCTTCTTTTAAAAAGTGAAGCAGTCAACTCTTGGTTTTCCAGGGGCAGGTTGGCCAATTTTCCATCAATCATGTTAAAACAAAATAGACACCCCAAAGACACCACATAATAGGGTTAGAACAGCAATCAATAGATGCCACACTGGGTGATTTTGTTGCCGGAATGTTGCTTCCTCCTTCCACCAGTCCCCGGATGTGAGCTGAGTGGTGTACTGAGAAATGTCTGCGCCTGAGTGTTCAGTACTTTATTTTGGATGCTTGTCGCAAACACTTCCACAGAGATTTTCCAGTGTTAAAGTGCACCTCGGCAATGTTTCCACTGCAAGTCCTTTTCCATCAAAAAAGAATTTCTTGTCAAAATGGCAGACCGCATCTCCTCCCAAGCCTTCTGTCTAGTTGACAGTGCAGAGTGAGTAACCACCCTTGGCTGCCAATGTTCTCACATGCAAGATGGAAATCTATAAAAGCTCTTTTGGATGCTGCTGTGGTCAACTCTTGTCTCTGCTGGGAATTATTTGGTTTCCTTCCTGAATTTCCATCAGGGAGAAAGAGAGGCTTGATCTACCCACAGCAAGAACAAGTGGCTCTCACAGCAGCTGAGTGGAATGGAACACCGGGATTGGACCCACGTCCCAAAAGCTTTCACGTGAAAACGGATGAAGTTTCAGTTATCTGCTCCAATTTAAGAAGCTTCTTGAAAATCCAGAATTGTTTATTTAAATTAATAAAAGTAGTAAAAGCACTGTAACTAGAGCCAAGTTTTGCAATGGCTACCCTCAAGGTCCCAGTAGAGCCTTCGAATCTCAAGAGCAGAGTTTGAGGAGTAACTATCAGTACCTTGACCATCCCTCAGGACAGGAAGCTCCATCATCCCCTGCCTGCTCGCTTGGCCTCAACTGGCCTCAATTTCTTTCTTCTGATAGCCCCGGGATACCTCCCAAGCCAACCTTCTTATCACCCTGCTTCGCTGATTTTCAGTGCTCTGCCTTCAACCTTCAGACACAAGCCAAATAACCACAATGACATATTATATAAGCTTAGCAAACCAGAGAAGAGAATTCCCCACATTGGATAAACACTATAGCCTGTGTGCTATAGCACAAAACCCGGAAAAAATTCATAATTAATGGCAAAATATTAGAGACATTTCCATGAAAGTCGGGAACCAGACTTTCTCTTACAGTGAGAGATGACACTCATGGTAGTGCACTAATGCAGCAGGCTAGAAAGGAGCGAGAAGCACACATACAGGTGTGAGGGAAAGAGAGCTTCCTGTCTCTCCTCTGTCCTTGCCCTTTCCACCTTGACTTTTACCATTCAGTCTGTGGCAAGGAGTAGATGGAAATGGTCTGTAGCTTATCTCCCACTTTCACTGTTATCATCTCCTTTTAGCTATCTGCAACCAAGGTAGGAGGCAGAATAGAAAATGAAAACATTTTAAATAACTTTACTGGTTTGCATGATGTAAGGAGAAATGGTGGGGGAAAACAGAAAGCAAGAAAGAATTAAGTGAGCAAGAAGGACAAGTGAAAGAGAAAGGGAGAAAGGGTAGAAAAGTGGATGGGTAGTCAGAAGTAGGTTAGAGAAGCAGAATCCCGACATGGAGAAAGTGAGAAAATGGGAAGAAATAATGGCCAGGTAAACATCTGGATATAGGACCTGGAGGCTGTATCATGCCTGCAGGGGCATGGAGGTGTCTGATGGAGCTGGATTAGCAGGAAGCTTTGACTGGGGAAAAGAAGCTTATGGGGGCATGGAGAGCTAGCAGGTCAGAGGTAGAGTTTGGGGAAGATCCAACTCCTTAAAGATGTGCCAGGCATTCTGCTAAGTGCTTTACATCCACTGTCTTACTTACTTTAACCCTCACACCAACTCTGTTACGTAGGTGCTCTTATTTTCTTCTGCTTATATGGATGAAGAAATTAAATATTCTGCTTAGGATCAGTCATTTAACAATAGTGGGGCTGGGATTAAACCTGGGTTTGCTGGCTCTGGAGCGCTGGCAGGTAATCTTCAGCTTCACTCCCTTAAATTCTTATCTGGCTTGGCCCAGTTTACCTTCCCAGATTGGGTGTATTCAGGGTGCTGTGGGAGGGATCGCTATGCATTCATTGTGTGGGTAGGTAAGAGGAATTTTATCAGACTAGTGAAAGTATGGATGTCAGTGGCTCCAAAATTCAAGTCAGGTGAAGAATGTTTGGAGGAGCTGGGGTTGGTTAGTCTAGAGGAGAGAAAGGTGGGACCTTGGACATGGAAAGCGTCCTCATCTCCTGAGTTGTTCTGGACGGGGAACTAGCTGATGTGAACCAGAAGCTGATCACGGCTCAGCCTTGGTCAGACTCCCCATTTAGGCTTTCGGATGGGATGACCTGCAGAAACTCCTCATTGCTGAAGGTGTCCAAACCAAGGTTCCATTGTCCACTGATCCACGCATGCAAGTTTCTGTGGAGACCCACACGTGCCATCTCTATTCCAGGCACTGAGGCACAAAAGCCAACAGGACAAGTATGCTCACTACTCTCCTGGAGATTTCATTCTCGTGGGGAAGACAGACAAACAAATAAAGAGACAATTGTGTAAACTCCGTACAAATCACAGTGTGTGTTATGAAGGCAGTGCGGAAGGGAAGGAGGGAGGACACTGGAGTGGGCCAGCGCCCCGCCAAGGGTCCCCGTTGTGGTTTCTGTGTGTCAGTCCCCCAGCTTCTGTGCACTTGTGTTACAAGGACCAACTCCTGCAACTTTGTTCCAAGGACAACCCTCGGGATGCTGGAGCTCTTTCCCTGAGCACGGAGAGCTCCTCCTAAACCCCTCAGCCGAGGACTCAGCCAGTGGAGTGGGGCTATGAAGCCCGTCATCCTCAGGAGGAACGAATCCCTATCAGTCCAGGCTCCCAAGCTTCTTCCTTGCTTGGTGACTTCCAATTCCCTGTGGTGCGGCTCCCCCCCATTCCCTTATGGGTTTCTCCTGGGGACACTTTTTCAATAAAACACATGCTTGTGAATCCTTGTCTCGGGGCCTGCTTCTGGGAAACTCAACCTAAGATAGGGAGAGAGTCCTGGTCTGGAACTCACCTTTCTACAAGGTACCCTTGGTTCCTGAGGAAGAACAGACTGCAGGATGGAAGTGTGGAAGTCAGGAGGCCAGTCAGAGGCCAGCAGTCTAGGCAGGTGGTGAAGGAGGGTGGTAATGGTGACAGCAGGACGAGGGGAGACTTAAGATCTGCTTTGAAGATGGCCTTGACCAGGTTTGCTTGGAAATGACTGAAGGAAAGAGAGGTATCCAGAATGCCTCCCAGATTGGATGAGAACATGTAGGGCTGTTATGGATAGACCCTCACTGGGTGGGCAGTGGAACTAGGTGGCTTCAAAGACCATGTGTTCATTTGAAAACCCACCTGCAATGGCTGGAGTTAGCAACCAAACAGAAGATAGGAGCTAGAGACAGCTCCACGGGAAAATGAGCATAAAAACCAGGAATGCCCAGGGACTGGCAGGTAGCTTGCAGAAATCATTAAAGTAGCCCAAATTCCTTTGGCGCTGCTGAGTAGGGTGTTTCTATTTCCTGCTCCCATAGCTCCCTGCCCACTTGAATCAAGGCCATACCTAGTGTTGTGAAATGTGCTGGGCCTTTCTCTAAAAGGAAAGTGTTGGTGTGAGAATCCCGCTGACCTTCTGGGCTTGGCTATCTCACGTTCTTGCTGACAGTTCACTCTGCTTTTTTAAAGAAAAGCTGCTCAGCCCTCTTTGCCACAACATTTACTGAGCACTTGCCAAGCACCAGGCACTTTGCCTTGCACTTTGCATACATATATAATCTCATTTAACTTTAACGACAGCTCTTCCAGGTGGTGTTCTTTTATTCTTCTTTGGGGCTGAAACCATCATGGCTTAGCTACTTGCCCAAAGTCAAATAGCCTGAGAGTAGCTGAGTTGGGATTTGAACCAGAAGTCCCATACCAGACCGCAGGTTCTCAACCAATATGATTATACTGACTGAAGAAAGGAAAATGTTCTCAGGGAAGTCTGAGCACTTCCTCCGCTTACACAAAACTCCAGTTGCTCTTGGCCTTGATTGCAGAGCGGTGGGCAGGTTCTCACTGTTTCTCCACAAACACGCCCCCTGCCCTCTGTTCCCACTGGTCCCAGAGTCCCAGAGCCCTGCTTCTTCCAGGAGCCCATCTAGCTCAGCTCTGCAAAACAGGGCTCCACGATCTCTTTCTCGGGTTCCTAGTGAACAGTCCATGCTCTTAAAGAAGCCAGTCCTCTCTGTGGTTCAGGAATTTCCTCAGAGAGGACCCCAAGATCGCTTGATTAGGGCAGTCAGATCCATTGCCTCCAGTCCCTGCACACCGGCTGTGTTGGCAATGAGCGAGGAAAGTAGGTAAACAATGTCTTTGACTGCAGGGAACTCACAGTTAATGTCAAGCATGTTGTCCAGGTCCCGTGTATCTAGAAGGCTGACTGTTTCCAATTCTCTGGAGACTTCAAGGGCCTCTTTTAACTTAAAAGGGGCTCCCCAAAGCCAGAAAAAATTCCTGCCACAGGTGAAAACAGCCTAAATGTCCAATAATATTTAACTATTCATTAACTCACTGATATAATATTCCACACTGCAAAACATTCTTGAAGGCCTTAAATTTTATTTTGAACCACACTGGTTTCATGATACATGGTTTGTGAAGTGAAGAGGAAGGTAACACAATATTTTGCACACTGTGATGCCGTTTACATGAGGGAAGATATGTTGTATGCATGGTCAGTAATGATTATATCAAAATAGTGAAATCCCTAGTGGTTTTTGTTTTCTTCATTAAATGGTTGATTTAAAAATGACTCATTCAGAAGCCTATCTGCAAAGGCTACTGGCTGTATGATTCCAGTTCTGCGTGACATTCTGGAAAACGCAACACTATGGAGACAGTATAAAGATCAGTGGTTGCCAGGGGTTTGGGTGGAGGGAGGAAGGTGTGAGGAGCCAATGGGTGGAGCACAGGCGATTTCTAGGGCAGTGAAACTGTCTCCTAGATTAGACATGTCATCAAACAGTTGTCTAAACCCATAGCGTATACAACACAAAGAGTGAATGCTCATGTAAACTACGGACTCTAGTTAATAATAAGGTATTAAATTGGTCTGACTGTAATAAATGTGCCACAGTAAGGCAGGATGCCGATGACAGGGAAATTGTGTGCCAGTGTCCGTGTGTGTGTGGAGGGGGTGGTGAGAAGGTGTAGGAGAGCTTCCTGTACTTTCTCTTCCACTTTACTGTAAACCCAAAACTGCTCTAAAAATAAAGTATCAATTTAAAAAATGATTATGTATATTTCAAACATGCAGAAAAATACAGAGAATATAATGAACACACATTGATTCGCCATATAAATTTGTCTTAAGATACTGCCATGTTTGGTTTAGATCATTTTTTAAAGATATAACAAAATGTAGAAACCAACACCCTTTATACCCTCCACAGAGAAAATTCCTTCCATCCATTTTTCTGTACTTTTTTGCATGTCCTATGGCATTAACAGTATGTAATACTGTTTTGGGTCCTTTACTTCTCAAAAATTGAATTATATTTCCTACTCAGCAAATTACCTTTTTAATTAATCTTTTTTCTTTTTTATTTTAATTGTTCAACTACAGTTTTCTGCCTTTTACTCCTGTCCCACCCCCCAGCTGTCCCCACCTCCCTCCTGTTTCCAACCCCCTTGTTTTTGTCCATGCGTCCTTTATACTTGTTCCTGCAAACCCTTCCCCTTTTCCCCTGTAATTAATCTTACATTAAGAATTAGTATTTCTTTTTTAATCCTCACCTGAGGATATGGGTTTTTTTTTATTGATTTGAGAGAAAGAACGTGCACAAGAGACTGAGAGACAGGCAGATAAACATGATATGAGAAACAGTGATTGTTTGCCTCCCATATGCACTCCAACTGGGGATGGAACCCACAACCGAGGTACATGTCTTGACTGGGAATCAAACCCACAACTTTCTGGTGCACAGGACAATGCTCCAACCAACTGAGTCACCTGGCCAGGGCAAGAATTTGTATTTCTTGATATATTGAAGCTCTGGTTCATTCATTTTATGCTATATAGATTTCATATACCACCATGGAAAGTTTTAAAATAATACTTTAGATCATATCTTTATAAGTACTCCTAATATTAAATGAGAAAAGCAAGATATAAAATGTTATTTATAGTATGACATACATATATCTATCTATCTATATGCACACACACACAGAATACTGCAATGACAGATACAAAAAAGTTAACTTATTTGGGGGGAGACAATTCATATTTATTTATTTTCTCATTGAAGTTAATATACAATATTATATTAGTTTCAGGTGTACAGCATAGTGATTAGACATTTATATAACTTACAAAGTGGTCACCCTAAGTTAGTACCATATAGAGTCATTACAATATTATCACTATATTCCCTCTGCTGTACTTTACATCCCTGTGATTATTTGTATTGCTTTTTTTTGGGGGGGGCATTTGAAGTGAAAAAAAGTTTGTTAGTGCAACAATGAGACAGAAAGCGGCTACTCCCCAGACCAAGCAGCCCCCTGCCTGTCTCTGTAACTGGCAATTTACCTTTCTTTTACTCATTCCCCCCACCCACTCCCCACCTGGCAATCATCAGTTTGTTTCTGTTTTATTTGTTCATTAGATTCCACATAAAACTGAAATCACTGGTCTTTGTCTTTCTCTGTCTGACTTATCTCACTTAGCATAATACCCTCTAATAAGGCTGTTCTTGGATTGTGGGATTATGAACAATTTTCCGTATTTCCTAAACCATGCACAGTGAATAAGTATTGATTTTATAATTTTTAAAACAGACTGAAGGCATGCTGCATGAGTGAAACAGGAGTTTGAGCTGCGTATCTCACAAAGTCATTATTTACCGCCCTCCCTGACTCTGTTGGCAGAGCTGCTGGATAAGCTGTTAAGCTGTCGACAGTCCTGCCCTGCCCTGTGTCGCCCAGTCGCCTCACAGGGGCAGCAGCCGGCCCTGCAGCTCCCTGTCCCAACAGCCCTATCTTCCTGGTCTCCACGGCCCATTTGATGGTTGGTTTTTGGTGCCTGATACCCGCAACGCAATTATGGGATTGGCTATAATTATGCCTGCAGTGATATTATAGGATTGGATATAAATATACTTGCTACATGTGAAGAGAGTTTATTTCTGTTCACAGTTTACCATCTGGCTGCACTACACCCTTTCCTAGCTGCGAGTGAAGAGCACTATCCAAGCTAGAGGTGAAACGGGAGTCAGATCTGAGGCTTTAAATAAGCAACTTTTGAAAAGTGACATCAGTGTGTATGATGGGCTGTCATGCCAGGAGTCACGGAAAGAGTCCAGCTTTGCACAGATCTATATTGTCTTCTTTCCCTGCTCTCAGCTTAGGCTGGCGCTCAGTCAGGCCGGCTCAGACCTTCCTTGCACCCCTGTGGGTTTGAAGCCCCTCCCCTTGCAGAGGTACCTGTGTCTCCATCTTCTGCCTTGACATCCCTCTCCAGCTGGAGTCCTACATTCCCACCTGCCTGCTAGATCATTCCATCTGCCTGTTCTATGGTGACATAAAAAAAGTCCAGAATTATTTCTTAGATGCCCAAAGTAGGTCTTTATCCCCACTTCTCTAGTCTGTTAATGACACCATCGTGATCCCAGTTATCTAGGGGGTCATCTTTGATCACCTCTGTTTAGGACCTTTTATCCCAACGAAAGACAGATCTTGCCACATCTCTGTTTACAAGTTTGGTGTCCTGATCTAGCACAGTTCCTGGCTCTCAGTGCTTAATAAGTATTTGTTGAATGAACGAATGAGTAGGTAAATGAAATGTCTCTTTCTTACCCTTCCTCATGGTCACCTCCCTAGTCCCAGCCCTTATTACCGCATACTGGGGCAATGAGAATATACTCTCTACTGGATGTTCTGCCTCTGGCCTTTGTCATTTGTAGTTCATCCTGCTGCTGCCACCAGACAGGCTGTCCTTACATGTCACCTCCCTCACACCACTGCCCTGTTTAAAACCTTTGTTGATTTCTCACTGTCTACCACGCAAAATGCAAAGTCATGAGCTTAGCTTTCAAGGCCACTGCACTCTGGCCCTAGTTAATGTCTTTAGCTTTCTGCCTAAAACTACAGCCACACTCGCAAACCCTCTGGTCTCTTCTCACACATCTGGCACTGGACTTGATGACTATCCTCAGGCCATTGCCTTAGTCTGGACCGATGTTCCCTTTTCTAGCTGTTCTCCGGAGAAGATAATATCTAAACTAAGACTAGAAGCATGATTAGGAAGAGGCAGACCATCATTCCTTTATTTAACAAATACTTACTGAATTTCCACTCTGCTGAGAACCAGGCCTAGCACAAACAGATCCATTCCTTGCTCTTGAGGAGAGAGTTAACTGCTTTGGATTATCCACATGTTCTCCCAACCCTGGAACGGCCTCGCTCTGACCCTCCTTGGTCAGACTGGACCTTGGGTCTTAGCCTGTGCCCTTGGTTTTCTAGCCACCCTTGGGCTGTTGTTTATCCCTAATGGTTGCCTTGGAGCTAGCTGACAGGCCAGGCCTATCTGACTTAACTCCTTACTTGGGCCCCAGTTCCTGCAGGATACCCACTAGCTGGGATCAGAGTTTGTGTTCTAGTCCCTTCCCCACTTCCTTGACCCATACTGTTATAGCCAGGCCTCCCAAGGACCCAGTGGCCTTCCAAATGGACTGTGGAGGCCTGACTCTCCCAGGCAACCACATGACACTGTGGAAAAGACCTGATTAGAATGAACAGCTTCAATATATTATAATTTTTAAAAAATAGGTTATATAGGTTATAGAACAGAATGTATTACATGTTCTTATTTTTAAAAAAATTCTGCATGGCCCTGACCAGTGAGGCTCAAGTGGTTGGGCATCATTTTGCAAAGTAAAAGGTCATTGGTTCAATTCCCAGCTAGGGCACATGCCTGGGTTATGGGTTTGGTACCCGGGTTGGGGCACATAAGAGAGGCAACCAATCAATGTTTCTCTCTCACATCAATGTTTCTCTCCCTTTCTCCTTCCCTTCCCCTCTCTCTAAAACTTATAATAATAATAATCATCATCATCATCATCATCATCCTGTATGGAGAGAAATTTGGAAAATAGAAATAAAATCTAATAAAGATGATTAAAATTTTTTGCTTATCAATGGCTTCTTATTTTTTTCACAGTGATCAAATTTTGCTAGTAGAATATTTAAGAGAAAATCAACTAAGTGGCACAAAAAGTCTTAGGCTATTAAAAACATCACTATATTTTATGTGTTATAAATGTGAATTAATAACATAATACTATTGTGACTTTCTGTCTTGGAAAGTTCACCATTATGTTCCTTGCTAATTAATTATCACCTGTTATACAGGGTGGTTTAGAAACACAGAGGTTTAGCATTCACTTCTCACACATGTGGCTGCCCAGGCCTCTGTGTGACAGGCACCAAATTATGGCTTTTTTAAAAAATATATTTTATTGAGTATGCTACTACAGTTGTCCCATTTCTCCTCCATCCTGCACATCCCCTCCCACCCACATTCCCCCCTTTAGTTCATGTCCATGTTTCATAAGTTCTTTAGCTTCTACTTTTCCCACACTACTCTTGCCCTCCCCCTGTCTATTTTCTACCTACCATCTATGCTACTTATTCTTTTTGTACCTTTCCCCCTCTCTCCTCCTCCCACTACCCTGTGGCCAACCCTCCATGTGATCTCCATCTCTGTGTTTCTGTTCCTGTTCTAAGTGTTGGCTTAGTTTGCTTTTGTTTTAGATGTGGTTATTAATATCTGTGAGTTTGCTGTCTTTTTACTCTTCATATTTTTAATCTTCTTTTTCTTAGATAAGTCCCTTTAACATTTCATATAATAAGAGCTTGGTGATGATGAACTCCTTTAACTTGACCTTATCTGAGAAGCACTTTATCTGCCCTTCCATTCTAAATGACAGCTTTGCTGGACAGAGCAATCCTGGATGTAGGTCCTTGACTTTCATGACTTGGAATACTTCTTTCCAGCCCCTTCTTGCCTGGAAGGACTCTTTTGAGAAATCAGCTGACAGTCTGATGGGAACTCCTTTGTAAATGACTGTCCCCTTATCCCTTGCTGCTTCTAGAATTCTCTCCTTCATTTTAATCTTGGCTAATGTAATGATGATGTGCCTTGGAGTATTCTTCCTTGGGTCCAACTTCTTTGGGACTCTCTGAGCTTCCTGGACTTCTTGGTAGTCTATTTCCTTTGCCAGATTGGGGAAGTTCTCCTTTATTATTTGTTCAAATAAGTTTTCCACTTGTTGATCTCCCGCTTCCCCTTCTGGTACCCCTATCACTCAGATGTTGGGATGTTTAAAGATGTCCTGGAGGTTCCTAAGCCTCTCCTCATTTTTTTGAATTCTTGTTTCTTCATTCAGTTCTGTTTGGTTATTTCTTTCTTCCTTCTGGTCCACTGCATTGATTTGAGTCCCAGTTTTCCTCCCATCTCTATGGGTTCCCTGTGCGTTTTCCTTCATCTCACTTACTGTAGCCTCCATTTGTTCCTCTAATTTGCAAGCAAAATCAACCAATTCTGTGAGCATCCTGATCACCAGTGCTTTGAACTGTGCATCTGATAGGTTGGCTATCTCTTGGTCGCTTAGATGAATTGGCTCTGGGGCTTTGATTTGTTCTCCTGTTTGAGCCATTTTTTTGGGGGGGGTCTGGTCATGGCTATGTAGTGAGGGGCAGAGCCTTAGGTGTTCCCCAGGGTGAGGCAGTCCAGTTGCTGGGTTGTGACGCTGTATGTGGGGGTGGGGTCCGAGAGGGAACAATGGTGCTTGCTCTGCTCTCTCTTGGATTCTAGTTCCTTCCTCCGCTTCCCTTTCACCTGGATTATCTGTGCTTGAATGTGGGACCACCTGGTCAGCCAGCCACCTTGCGTGGCCTCACTGGGTCTGCACCATTGCTGCCTGGTGCTTGGGGTCTGCTAGCCACTGCCTGCATGCCTGGTATCTGCCAGCCACTGCTGCCTGCGTCCCTGGGTCCAGCAACCTCCACTTTTTCCTGTACGACTCCGCCCCTCTTACCGGTCTGGATGAATGGTTGTTGGACTTCCGTACAGTTCAATTTTCTATCAGTTCTGTTGTTTTCTTGTTTCTAAATCTTTGTTGTCCTTAATTTTCATTGTGCAAGGAGGCACAGTGTGTCCACCTATGTGTCCATCTTGGCTGGAAGTCCCCCTCCCCCTTTTTTTTTAACCAACTACTGGACACATGAAAGTCTGGATGAGGGAGTTCTCCCAGCCTGGCCTACAGAAGCTTAGACCAGAATTGCCACAGAAGCATCAAAACAATAGAATGTGATGTCGTGGATATCCCAGGAGGAAACAACGCTAGATTGAAATGCATTTTTGCATCATTGACTTTCCCTGGTGATTGAGCCCTGTTAATCTCATTTGGCAGATCTGCCTCAAAGTGCATGAACTATTTGTGCCTCAGTAGTTTCCAATAGATTGATTTTGCTAAGATTGCAAGTTGGCCATCTTGCACTGCAGTCTGCAGAAGCTATCTCTGGTTCAGCCTCAGCGTTCCAGGCACATGGAAACAACAGCAGCCACTGCAGCCACCGCCAGCGACAAAAGAGACTGGAGAGCTGTTCTCAGGCCACAAAGACAACAGTGCCTTAAATCTTTTCTGCAACCAGGCAGGATAAAATAGGGACATATAAGAAAGCAAACAAGGGTCGTTCCTACTCTCTTTTCTTTCTCTCTCATGTACTCTCCTTGGTATGTTCTTCCTCTTTCCCTCAAATCAATCTCTCTCTCTCTCTCTCTCTCTCTCTCTCTCTCTCTCTCTCTCTCTCTCATCTTAGCCATCTATTCAAAAGCAAGAAAAATAAAGATAACATTTTAAAAAAGAAAGCATGAAATAGAGACTAGTTTATAAAACAGTGAATGGTGAACTATTTACAATATAACAATCAGAGAAACAGGCAGATTTAAAACTAAGCATACAATATGACATAGCTTTTCAAAAGTATACAGAGAAAAAAAGATTAAAAGGAAAAAAAGCATACCAAATAGGAATAGTGGTAACTTTGGGCAATAGGGATATAGATGATTTTAACTGGTTCCCCTTTAAATGTTTTTGTATATTCAAAATTGTCTAAAATGATTAGTAGTATACTTATCCTCAGAAAGTTTTTATAAAAATATATAAAGTAATAATACACATGTAAATGAATAAAGTGACCTATGCTTTTCATTCAGCAAGGTGTATTGGCCTCTGCCATTAAAAATAATAGAAACCTAACTCAAGCTAGTCTGGCAGTTCCTCAAAAAGTTGAACTTAGAGTTTCACATACCATATGGCTTGCAATTCCATTACTAGATATATACCCAAGAGAACTGAAAACATATGTCCACATAAAAACTTGTACATGAATTGCCCTGGCTGGCGTGGCTCAGTGGGTTGGAGTGTCATCCTGTAAACTGAAAGGCCGTGGGTTTGATTCCTGGTCAGGACACACACCTGGTTGTGGGCTCTGTCCCTGATTGGGGCATACACAAGATCAATGTTTCTCTCTCTCACATTGATGTTTCTCTCCCTCTCTCCCTCCTTCTCTTCCCCTCTCTCTCGCATGTCCTTGGGTGAGGAAAAAAAAACCCCAGCAACTTGTGCATGAATGTTCATAGCAGCATTATTTATAATATCCCCAAAGTGGAATCAACTGATAAAGGGATCAACAAATTGTGATAATATATCCAGTGGAATGTTATTTAGTACTGAAAAGGAACAAAATACTGATGCATACTACAGCAAGAATGAACCTTGAAAACAGTACGCCAAGTAAAAGAAGCTAGACATAAAAGGCAATATATGGTATGATTCCACTGATACGAGATGCCCAGAATAGGCAAATCTATACAGACAGAAAATGTTAGCAATTGCCAGGCACTGGAGGAAGGGGGAAATGGGGACTGACTGCTAATAGGTATAGCTTTACTTTTAACAGTGATGAAAATGTTCTGGAATTAGTTTCTGGCAATGGTTGCACAACCTTATGAATATACTAAAAACCACTGGCCTTGGACACTTTAAGAGAGTGAATATTCTGGTACATGAATTACACCTCAATTTTTTTAAATCAGTGTGTCTATCATACTGTCTTGTCGTTGCCTGTGTATTTTCATTGGTGTCTCTCTCTAGATTGTGAGCATCTTGAAGATAAGGTCCTGTCCTTGTTCTCCGGTTCCCCAGTACCAAGTAGAGGACCTGGAACAGACCTTTGAAACTGGTTAACTGAATAATTTGAGGGCTGTCTCCCCACAAGCTCAAGGCTCTGCTCCCACCCTAATGAACCACCTGGCTGTTCAGAGCCCTAGTCCAGGTGTAGTGTATTCAGTCTGGAACCAAAGAATGGAGCAGCCTATGGTTTGGACATCAACTGATAGAATCACATTGTTTAACACCATTGAGCCTTGTTCAAGGGCCACAGTGAGTTGAATGAAGGGGCTGCCACTGACCCCTCAGGGGTCCTCACACTCCTCCTGTTGGAGGGTTCACCATGAATGACTCACCTTCTTTGGAGGTGGTAAGCTGGGCTGCAGCAGATTCTGGGAGCCTGATTCTAGCATACTGTCTGGTTCTGCTGTATTTCTAATCAAGGTCAAATAAAAAAGCCCTCAGTTCTTTTAGCCTAAGGGGGAAAAGAGAGGTATCTCTGTCTACTCTCTTCTACAAACTCCAGTTGCCTTCACTCACTTGGCTGTGGGACATGATTCCTTCAGTTTACCTCCTGCTTACAGACAGAACCAGATGAACAGGTTGGCTGCACAAGTACTACCTAGATCACTGATTTTAAGAGGGCTCCGACATCCCTGGAAACAGGACTTTCCTAGACCTCCTCTCACAGACAGCCAGGCATGCCCGGTGAATCGCTAGGTTCAGCCAGCTGAGAGAGCAGGCAGTGCGATTCCTGCGGAGCCCAGCACAGTGACTAGGGATGGTCACTACACTGTTGTCCGTGGAAGCAGGTCAAGGTAAGTGAAGGCTTAGGAGACTGGTGTAGGAGATGGGGCAAGCAGGTGTGGGGGCAGGACAGACATGCAGAGGTGATGGAGAAGGGGCTGTTACCTGATGGGGCACTTGTGTCATCTCCCCTCCTGCCCTTGCCTCACACGGTGCAGCAACTCCTCTTGGTAAATGCTGACAAACTGTTAACCATCCCAGGGCACCCATGTGACTCAATTTGGCCCTGTGCAATGAATTTCCTCAGTGAACTCTTCCAATCACTTCTGACAAAGCTTCCAGCAGCTTCCAGAATGTCAGTTATTCCTGTAATACCATTGTTTGTTGATTTTTTTAAATCTCGTTAAGGTTACATTCATTTAGTGAAGCTAGTTGCCCTATTTCTGAAGTTGTTTTTTTTTTTTCCTTCAGGCCATTTAATGATTTCTCTTCCTCTCTTGCCATCCACCCCCTTTTCCTTCACCACCCTCTTTTTCTTCCTTTCTTTCTGCTTATTCCTTCTTCCTGGCTTTTATTGCTAACCCTAAAAATGATTTTTTTTCAGGTAAACACTTCAGTAACTAACTTACTTCAGAGTAGTAAGTCTTCTACAGTAAATTCAGCATAATCTAATCGATGAATCCCTGACTCAGCAGCTGCCTTCAGATGCTCCCTCCTCTTGTAACCCTCCCAAACCCCTGACCTAGGGCTGGCCATTCCATTAACACAGTAGAAGTGGAGAGAAGTACATCATTTCTCTCAAAGGTCTACCCAGTTCTTATTTAAATGTCTTATTTTGACTATTTAATAGCATAAAGCAATCTCAAAGTGAAACCTTACATACTTGGTCAAATACAATGCAATTGTATAGAATCGTGATCCTATTATGTACACATATTTCTATCCAACCTACATCACAAGTGTTTTTATTTTTTATTTTATTTTTATTTTTTAGAAGTCCTGGATTTTATTTTTTTTCAAATTATAGAATTTGTATTATTTTCAAATACCATACAAAAGAAAAATAGTGTACATTTCTTGATTAATGGATCCAGAAATATTGATTCCAAATTAAACATGCTTTTTACCTGTTTCAGTTGTTTCTTTGAGTCACTAAGGTGATAATCCAGTGAGTTCTACTGTCTTCCATTGATTACTTTGGTCTCATAAGCATAAGAATTCTTGCTTTATTTCCCACAAACTCCATAAATCAAAGACATCCCTTTGTAAAAAGGGGACAATTTCTGGAGATATTTTCATTTCTGATGCTTCTTAAATCCTTGAATATCTGAGAGTTTGCTCTCAAGTAGCTGTTTTTTTTTTAAAGTGGCAAACACAAAACACAATACAATGGTACTGTGAGCTCACAACTTTGAATCTTCCACAAAGACCATTTTGAACATTTCTAAACCCATGTCTACTTTTCTAAATTCATCCTCCCCTCACTTTTGACTGCTTCTTTTAAGAAGCAATTTACTATGCAGAGGGTTAAATCATTTTTAGATTAAGTGTAATGATTCTGACTTCTTCTCTCACAGCATCGTCATTACCCCCACATACCCATTCCACTTCCCACACCTATTTCCATCACCTCTCCCCATAAGCTAAAGAGTCTCAGGATATCTTACTTAACTAAAAAAATTGCCATCTTACTCCATTTTGCCTTGTTGATAAGACAGTAACAGCAGAATGGCCAAGAAAAGGTATCATGATAAAATATTGAAAAACTACATATTTGGTGGAAAAATATAACTAACAGTTATGCTGAGTAACCACAATATTTCTATTTAAAAAATTCTACAGATCCACTCCTCTGGGACAGTGGTTCATTGACCTTCACCTTAAATCTTCCACAAGGAAGTAATTTATATGCTAGTCTGATACCATGAAGCAATTAGTTAAAGCAGATAGTTTAAAATTTTTTTTTCAAATTCAAAAATCTTTTTATTTTTTAAACTATATTTTATTGATTATGGTATTACAGTTGTCCCATTTCTCCCCCATCATTCCCCTCCACCCTGCACACCCCCTCCCACCCACATTCCCCCCTTTAGTTCATGTCCATGTGTCATAAGTTCTTTAGCTTCTACTTTTCCCACACTATTCTTGCCCTCCCCTTGTCTATTTTCTACCCACCATCAGTGCTACTTATTCTCTGTACCTTTTCTCCCTCTCTCCTCCTCCCACTCCCCTGTTGCTAACCCTCCATGTGATCCCCATTTCTGTGTTTCTGCTCCTGTTCTAGTGTTTGCTTAGTTTGCTTTTGTTTTAAGTGTGGTTGTTAATACCTGTGAGTTTGCTGTCCTTTTGCTGTCCTATTTTTTATCTTCTTTTTCTTAGATAAGTCCCTTTAACATTTCATATAATAAGGGCTTGGTGATGATGAACTCCTTTAACTTGA
>PVKU01005746.1:79903-117123 GCA_004027475.1 Anoura caudifer | reverse complement strand
ATATACTATGTCATATTTATTACATAGATTGTATTAATTTATCCAATTAATGTACAGTCATCAGTCAAGGGCTGAGTATGTGCTATTAACAACACCACAGAGTGAATACAGGATGAAGAGTAAAAGCGGTGTGATGTTTGACTTCATGTGGTCTAGATATACTTTAGCACTGGCTTGTAGCATTAAAAATAAGCTTCATTTTTAGTGGATTTAATTGTATTTATCCATTAATTTTCAGGAAGATACCTTTGCAATATTTCTTCTTCCATGCCACAGAGATAATTTAAGTCAATTTTTAATCCTTGAAAAAAAGTTTTATAAATTCTCTTTTCTTAAATATAGAACTTGTATATTTTTTGTTTTGTTAACCATAGCTATTTTATGTGTTATGTTGTTGTTGTCTATATGCTATTTTTTTCCCCATTACACTCTAGTGATTATTGCTGGTTTAAAGAAAAGCTGTTGCTTTTTGTACAAATCATTTACTATTCTCTATAAAATTCTAATAGAGATTCTTTGGGATTTGTTAGGTAGATCTTTCAGGATCTTTATTTTCATGAGAAATGCTCTGCACAATCCTGGTATAGCTGTGGATTAATACAGTATCTGTGCTTATCTAATGTGAGCAAGCTGTATATGCAGTGTCTCTGCAGGGATTGGTATTCACTGTAGCATGGATGTAGGGGATCTAAATCTCTCTTGCAAAGATCAGCCACTTCCTGCTTAGAGTCAGGGTTGAAAATAGAATTCTCTCCTATGTAGCATCATATCCTACCCTGTGAACACCAATAAACATTCTCCTGGCAATAGATCCTAAGGACAGGCCTGGTTAGCCATGTAAAGCTGCATGGTGGTCAGGTTAGGTAATTTTCATCTGGCTGTGAGAGTATGAGAAGACACACTTCACCAGAAAAGATATATATTTTGTATGTCTATCTATAAACTTAAGCTATCCTTTAATAACCTGTATTTATGTTCTAAAATGTTTGACATACACTTCCAGCCAAGATGGAGGCATAGGTGGACACACTGTGCCTCCTCTCACAACCAAAATTAAGGACAACAAAGATTTAGAAACAAGAAAACAACCAGAACTCATAGAAAATTGAACTGTTCGGAAGTCCAACAACCATTCATCCAGACCGGTAAGAGGGGCGGAGTCGCGGCAGGAAAAAGTGGAGGTGCGGACCGGGTACCCAGGCAGCAGCAGCTGGCAGATCCCAGGTGCACAGGTGGCAGCTAGCAGACCCCGGGCACAGGGTGGCAACTATGCAGACCCAGTGAGGCTGCGCAAGGCCACTGGCTGACCAGGTGGTCCCACATTTGTGCGCAGATAATACAGGTGAAGGGGAAGCAGCAGAAGGGACTGGAATCTGAGAGTGAGCACAGAAAATGCCATTATTTCCTCTCAGAACCCGCCCCCACATACAGCATCACTACCCAGCGACTGGGCTGCCCTGCCCTGGGGAACACCTAAGGCTCCGCCCCTCACTACGTAACAGCCGCGACCAGACCAAAAAAACCCAAAACAAAAATAGTTCAAACAGGAGAACAAATCAAAGCCCCAGAGCCAATTCATCTAAGCAATGAAGGGATAGCCAACCTATCAGATGCACAATTCAAAGCCCTGGTGATCAGGATGCTCACAGAATTGGTTGATTTTGCTCACAAATTAGATGAAAAAAATGAAGGCTACAATAAGTGAAATGAAGAAAAACGCACAGGGAACCAATAGAATTGGGAGGAAAACTGGGACTGAAATCAATGGAGTAGACTAGAAGAAAGAAAGAAACAAGCAAACAAAAACAAGGAAGAAACAAGAATTCAAAAAAATGAGGGGAGGCTTAGGAACCTCCAGGACATCTTTAAATGTCCCAACATCCGAATTATAGGGGTACTGGAAGGGGAAGAGGAAGAGCAACAAGTAGAAAACTTATTTGAACAAATAATAAAGGAGAACTTCCCCAATCTGGCAAAGGAAATAGACTTCCAGGAAGTCCAGGAAGCTCAGAGAGTCCCAAAGAAGTTAGACCCAAGGAGGAACACACCAAGCCACATCATAATTCCATTAGCCAAGATGAAAATGAAGGAGAGAATTCTAGAAGCAGCAAGGGATAATGGCAGAGTCACCTACAAAGGAGTTCCCATCAGACTGTCAGCTGATTTCCCAAAAGAGACCTTCCAGGCAAGAGGGGCTGGAAAGAAGTATTCCAAGTCACAAAAGTCAAGGACCTACATTCAAGATTGCTCTATCCAGCAAAGCTTTCATTTAGAATGGAAGGGCAGATAAAGTGCTTCTCAGATAAGGTCAAGTTAAAGGAGTTCATCATCACCAAGCCTTTATTATATGAAATGTTAAAGGGACTTATCTAAGAAAAAGAAGATAAAAAATATGACAGTAAAAAGACAGCAAACTCACAGGTATTAACAACCACACCTAAAACAAAAGCCAACTAAGCAAACCACTACAACAGGAGCAGAAACACAGAAATGGAGATCACATGGAGGGTTATTAACATGGGAGTGGGAGGAGGAAAGAGGAGGACAAAGTACAGGGAACAAGTAGCACAGACGGTGGGTAGAAAATAGACAGGGGGAGGGCAAGAATAGTGTGAGAAATGTAGTAGCTAAAGAACTTATGACACATGGACATGAACTAAAGGGGGGAATGTGGGTGGGAGGGGGTGTGTACGGTGGAGGGGAATGAAGGGGGCAAAATGGGACAACTGTAATAGCATAATCAATAAAATATATTTAAAAAATAAAATAAAATGTTTGACATAAATATCATGTTCATTCATCATATTTTTCCAAACTAATAATAATGTAGTTGAAAGAATCGGATATTGGATAAAAATATTATTTTATAGTATTCTATCACCTTGAAACTATCTTTTATTTTACAGTATATTTTCATATATTACATTTTTTAAGGATGCTAATGGCATGCTTAACATCATCCAGCTTTTATTTATTCAAACACAGTTTCTAATAAGTTTTGTTGTTGATATCTATTGAATTTTTTGCCTGATAGCATTAATATAATTTAAAATTCTATTTAGGAAAAACACACATGCACATATCATAGGAAATTTTCATTCTCCAGAAATATAAGAACACTTTTTGAGGCTGTATGGGGAAAACAACTCTTCATATTGCCTGGATTGTTTTAGAAGTGAAGAGAAAAGAGAATGTTGATTGGCTAGTGTAAGTAGTAAACTAGGTACGGTTTAAGAAATACTCTAAGTAATTGATAAATGATGATTCTCATTCCTAAGAAAAATGCACATTTGCACAGAATTTTAAATTAAATTTTGATTTAGCCTGACCATCTCATTTTGCAGGTAGTAAAGAGGTACAGGGAGAAAATAAGCAAAGGACAATAAATCAAATTGAAATGGATAGACATAAAAAGGATGCAGACAAGAGCAAAGAAATATTTAACAATGTTTATTTAACTGCCTAAGTGAATGACAAAAAGGAAGTAATATACAAGTGAAAACATGACTAATAATTTTTTCCTACTTGATAAAGACCTGCTTAGTGCTAATGTTACAAAGAAGCAAGTTCTATCATCAACATAGTTATAACAAGTAGATTATTAGTATATTTATACAGATAGTTATTAGAAAAGAAATGTTAAGGGGAATATTGTCTGTGGCTCTAGAACTTTAAAATTAATGTATGTGGGTTGGACAATACTCTGAATCACATATATGGTGTTTACTTATAAGACCACTGAACTATTTTATTTCCTTGTAAATTCAAGATAAGAAAGCTAAAAGCAACAATAAAAATCAAACAAAAATATATATTATCTCTGTTGCATGCAATGTTGGGTCTTCTAATTAACTATTATAAAAATATGAAAACTCATATTTTCTTAACACTAGTAAGTTCTGTTTTCTAGACACCTAAGACAAATGGATTGCAAGAGAAAGCAGCAAGAGAAAAGGAGTTACTTACAAAGGAGTTCCCATAAGGCTATCAGCTGATTTCTCAAAAGAAACCTTGCAGGCAAGAAGGGGCTGGAAAGAAGTATTCAGTCATGAAAGGCAAGGACCTACATCCAAGATTACTCTATCCAGCCAAGCTATCATTTAGAATGGAAGGGCAGAGAAAGTGTTTCCCAGATAAGGTCAAGTTAAAGGAGTTCATCATCACCAAGCCCTTATTATATCGAATGTTAAAGGGATTTATCTAAGAAAAAGAAGAAGATAAAAAAAAAAATACCAACAGTAAAATGACAATAAACTCACAACTATCAACAACTGAACCCAAAAAACAAAAACAAATAACAAATTAAGCAAACAGCTAGAACAGAAAAAGAATCACAGAAATGGAGATCATGTGGAGGGTTATCAGTGGATGGGGTAAGGGGGAGAATGGGGGAAAAGGTACAGGGCTTAAGAAGCATAATTGGTAGCCACAACATAGAGAGGGGGAGTTAAGAATACTATAGGAAATGGAGAAGTCAAAGAACTTATATGTATGACCCATGGACATGAACTAAGGGGGGGATGGGTAATGCTGGTGGGAGGGGAGGTGTAGGAGGAAGGAAAATAAAGGGAGAAAAAAATAGGACAACTGTAATAGCATAATCAATAAAATATACCTAAATTTTTTCTCCTCATTTCCTTACTTTAGATGAGTCTAGGTAATGGAACAGCATAGAAAACTGAGTTAAAAAATACTTGAGAAGCTGTAAGCCAGTCAGTCTCTGCCGTGGAATTTCTCCCATGTATCACATATAATGGCTTTGCAGAATCTTATTGATTTTGCAAGAGGATAAAAATAGCAATTGTCACATCTCCACTCCCCTCTCAACTCTTTCCCCCCCTTTTTTTTTGACTAAATGGAGTTATTTGTTTATGCTCACCTGCTAAAATTTAACAACTAAGAAAATTCTGGAACATCAGCAATTTTGCCCTGGCAAAGAACTTCTGTGAGTGACCCTGCTGACAAACTTGTCCAAACTGTAAGCACAGCTTGCATTTGTCACAGGTGAATGGGCTCAATTAGCAAGAGAGAGACAGTGTTTCAATTACTAAAATAAAAGCAAACAAAGTAGAAAATATTTTCCTCTTTATGGATAGGTGACATTGTAGCATATAATTTTTCTTTGAGTTTTACAAAGAAAGCAACTAAAGCAAGAAAATAGCACTTTATTTAGCATTGGCACAGTGACTTGAAACAAAACACGGTCATAATTCTGAAAAGACACTAATAGGGAGGAAGGTTTTCCATGGATAGGAATATGTTCTTACACCTTCTAAACTTCCATGACTTTCTGTTCTGCTTATTAAAATCTCGGAGGCAATATTAGGCATTTGTTGTGATTTATATAATGAAGCAAATAACTTCATTTTTGCCTGAACTTATGCAGTTTGGAGAAGCATTACTTCTCTCAGTTGATGGGGTAGAATTTAGTACAATAAAAAAAAAAAAACTTACTAGATAGTATCATGGTGGGTTGAAAGTCTCAGCCTGGCCACTGACTATTAGGATGGCTATCTGGGTCTTGATGGTAGTGAGAACTATAAATTCCCAAAGTGCTGTGAACCACATTAAATAGGACTGTGGAAGCAGCATGCTAGACACCTCAATATTAGAAAAGAGGAGAAACTGGAATTTAAAATGAAAATCTGACGGTATAGATTCTCAAGAGGAGCTGAGTGCTAAAGTTAGAATTAAGTTATGAAGAGTAAGAAAATATCAGTGTTCTGGAGCAGCAATTTTCAACTGGTGTGCTGCAAGAATTTTTAAAACATGCAACACCTGGCTATTTAATCTGGGACAGTAACCTCTTATCCCTTATATTGTCAAATTTAATAAAATGACAACAGTCAACACATCAATAGCTGACTGGTGTGAATGCCCTCTCTTGACTCATAAATATATAGGTTTTATAATAGAGTTGCATCTTATTGGCTATGTCATATAATAAGGTTGCATTTGATTGGTTAATTCCTGGTACCAAAAATCTTTATATGCAAGTATAAGTTCCTGATACACATTACTATTGTACACTATGTCTTTGAGTGATATGTGTAATTTTCATCTCAATCAATCAAAACTATACCTATTTTTTGTCAGATTGGCAAAATATATATTTTTGGTGTGCTGCAGAATTTTGGTAATTAGTTTATGTGCGCCATGAGATATAAAAAGGTAGAAAATCACTATTTTAGAGACTAGTACAGAGACAGATAAAAAGAAAAGAGAAAAGATTGGAAATAAACACCAAAACGGAGACTGTGGGAACCACCTTACAAGGAGAAGCATCCCTATCTCCTTGCTTTTCTGCAATGTCTAATTCATTTACCTGTTTATTAACCCTTTTAATTAACAGGGCTTCACCTAACTTTTCTTAAGTGTCAGGAAACAGAGTAGGTGTGGGCAATACAGTGATAAATGAGACATAGGTCTATCTAAAGAAATATCTATCTACTGGCAGATAAAGATTTAAACAAGGAATTGCAGATAATGTTATGATAGGTTGGATTCTACAGGTAAATAAAGGTACACAAAGAGCAGAAAGAACTGGGGAATAACTTTACCCAGATCTAAGTGATAAATAGAGTTGAGTAAGTGACACCTGTGACCACGCCCAGGGGAGGAGGCCCCTTATGTGGAGGTCAGCAAAGAGCTTAACCCTGCCTGCCAGCAGGAGCAGCAGTCCCTGGATATCAATGCCCTGCATGGTTCGCAGGTGTAGGGGTAAGAACAAGCACGATAGTAGAGCGTGTTTCTTTGGTAATTATTTGTTTGTTTGTTTCTCACATGTAAAGTACATAGTTTAAAATTTACTTCAAGAAATAACATGAGGGTCAAGACAAGGGCAAGACAGGGACCAATATGTAAGGCATTTGGTCTTACATGGTTACTAACATTCAGCTAAATTTGCGGTTATTGGTAGTCAAAACAAACAGGGTAACACGATAAGCTGTGAGCTGTCCACTGTTCTCCTAGGAGAGAACTGCAGCTTCTTCAGAGGAGAAAACCATTTGTTTAAGGAAGGGGTAAGGGATGTCTCCTTCTGTTGTTGTTGTTGTTTGTTTATTAATTAACATTCTCATTGATTTAGTGGTTCTCTTATTCTGATTGGTAGGAATGTCAATTATGTGGTCCCTCTTCCTCTCGTTATAGAGTGTGGGACATGTAACCCAAGCTAATCATATTTTTTTTCAGGAGTGTGATTTACAAAATGTACAGGATATGCAGTGGCTCATTAAACATGATTATTAATGTCAAAATATTCAGTGACTCATCAAGGGTCCATGCTCTTGAGATTTCTAGACTCATCTTCCCTGAGGTGTGGCTGCTCAACCCCTTCTTCAGTTCTGTGAATTCTCCAGTATACTTCTCATAAGTACCCCATCCCTTCAACTGCTTTACCTAGAGTTGACTTCTTTTACTTTTATCAAAATAAAATGAGCCTTATGGATCAGGGACAAATGGCTTTATTACTCACTATGTGGAAGATCATGAGTATCATATTTGAGTCAGTTCGCCTCACCCCCAAGCCCCACAGCAGCATGAAGATACCTAGGTGGATTCTGCAGACAGAGTGGGTGCATGTCACAGCTGACTCACCCTGAGTTTAGGAAACTTGAGTTTTTTATGATAGGAAATAAACAAAATTGCCTCTCTTCTGGGAGTGACATTACCTTCCCAGGCTGTTCACTGTATAATCGCCTTTGAAGAAAAAATTATAAGGATAAAGAGTCAGGTCCTCTGCTCATATGATGTGTAGAAGAATGAAATACCTATGAAAGATTATCTCTCAACAGTATTGTTAGGACTTTAAGTTTGAGATGTTTAGTGCCATTAATATATAAACTCACACCATTTTAAACACTACTTCCATTTTCCCAACATCATACTAGTTTTGCATGGCTAATATTGTCTCTAAGATTCAATGATACACTCAGTGAAAATTTGGCTCCAAGTATTAACTTCCCTTTTCCATTCTGTTGCTATCACTGCTGCTGCTGCTGACACTATTGTTGTTATTATTATTATTATTATTTACTTGGCCATATCATGATATATTACAAAAATTTTGGACAAAAGGCAGTATATAGAATATATTAAATAAGAATACTTTATATCACCATAATTTTGAAATATGCTGGAAATATTTTGTTCTAATACTAATACATTTAAGTTACAATATTTAGCTATTAATTTATTGGGAAGTTACTTTGTCTAGGACTGTGTTGTTAATATAAATAGCTCTTTAAGACACAGAGCCTATTCTCAAGAAATTCACATCCAAAAGGAAGATGATATATGTATACAGAAATCAAAATGCAATATAGTGCTGAGTTCCATTTAAAGAGAGTACAGATACAGTGTACCCTTGAAGAGTTTAGAAGTTCATTCTGATGAGGAATATTAGGCGAGAACATTTGAAAGATGTGTGGAATTTTTATACCTAGAAATTGAATGTGGATGGAAGGAGAGGGAAGGAGTGTCCAGCTTACAGGAAAAAATATGACCACTGACAAAGATTCATGGAAACACATCGTATGTATGTGTGGTGCAGAACAAATTTTATAGGTTGGCTTTAGAAGAATTGAGTATAGGCTGTAAAGATAATGGAGGACATTGAACATCAGATGTAGAACTTAAGGCAGTGATGGTGGGTTGAATGGGAGAGCCATGGCTGTTGAACATGGGGGGAAATATGAGAATGTAAAAGCTCAGTGAGAATTATATAGATAGATTCTGTAATAATAAATATTCAACAAAATGCAAATATACAATTAAAACTAAATTTCCAATTTTATTATCAGAAGTTTCAATAAATGTTCTTAAATATGGAACCTAGTAAAACATTTCAGGAGGCTGGAAAAACCTTGTATAAACCTTGTGTGTGAGTGTATAGTTTTCTAGATGAAATAAATGTAAAATGCAAAGTACACAAGTAATATAGGCAGAGTAATCAAGTCCTTGGTTGATAGACATATCAGCTCATGGATTATGATCTTTCAAAATATATCTTGAGGTACAGCCTTAACATATATTGAGTAGAAATTTAATAAAACCATGTGCAAAAATCTGTACTCCTTTTTCCTCATATTCATTAATCAATCAATTATTTTGTTTTCTTTCATTTGTACACAAATAACATCTAGTCTAGGCCCTGAGATACAGATGTAAAGATACAGACAAGAGATGTGACCTCAAGAAGCAGACATTCTAGTGAGAGACATTATCAGTAAACAAATTTACAAGATGTAATACCATTTAGGAAAGTGTAAGTTTGATGAAGAAAAACAAAGCAGGGTAAATAGGTAGAACATAAGGAAGGAATTTACTTTTTTTAGGTAGCATGTCAGGGAAAGTCTATCCGAGGAAGCAATATTTGAGCAGGGACCTGAATGAAGTGAGAGCAAGCCAACTGAAGTACTGGAAGAAAAGAGTACGAGCAAGAGGCTGGAATGGAGCAAATAAGAGAGTGATTGAAAGGTAAATTCGTAGAGACAAGCAGTAATCAGATCACAGAGGGCCTGTAGGCCATGTTACAGATTTTGGGATTTATTCTGATTATGATGGAAAGCCATTAGAGAATTTTGAACAGGAGAATGATTCTGCTCACAATTTGAAATTGTCAATCTGGTAGCACAGTGGGGAATAAGATGCAGGAGGATAAGCATAAATATAAGGAAATTAATTATGAAGCTGATTAAGTAATTCAGACAAGAAATGGAAAAGGCTTAAGTCAAGTTGGAATTGGTGAGTAATGGAAAATGGTTATACTGGCAGAACTTGTTCATGATCTAGATGTAGGTGTGAGGAAAATAAAAGTAATAAAAGATGAACCCTGTGTTTTTGCCTTGTGTGCTTGAGTAAATGACAAGACCATTTGCCAAGATAAGAAAAATTTGGGAAATAGCAGTTAAGGGAGAGAGTAAAATACTTTGATTTCGATAGTTATGTGTCATGAGAGTATTAGATTTCCAAGTGGAGAGGTAAGGAAGACAGCTGGAAATGTGAGTTGAGAATTAAATGTGAGATCTAGGCTAAAGGTTGAAATTTGGGAATCATAAGCATAGAGATGATTTTTAAAGTCATTGGGCTAGAAGAGATCACCAAAGGAGGAATTGTCTTAAGGAAAAGGGTCAAGAACTGAGATTAGAGGCACTGCAACATTCCACAGTCAGATGTGAGAACGTCAAGTTAGAAAAGGGTAGAATTGAGTATTGGGTTTGGCAAGATAGAGTTAATTGATGGCCACGTCAAGAATGGGTTCAGTAGACTGGTGGGGAAAAGTTTAATTGGAGTGGATTGATGAAAGAAAGGAAATACAGCATGTAAAAACAGAAAAGTAACAAAGCAAAGCAAACCAAAAGAACTAACACTTTTTCAAGCACTTTTCCTAAAATATTAAGAAAAATGTTGTAGCATGTAGAAATGGCATATAGGTTCAGGGGAGATATAATCAGTGCAATATATAACCATGTAACATATTCTCATATTATAGCTTTTTACTTTAACTAATTTTTATAACAATCCATTATAGAGGAAAATATGTATTGAATAAAATATATAAATAAAGCTTATGGGAAGCCAAATATTGTCCAAGCTTATTGTGATATATATTATAGGCATCTAAAAGTATAAGCTAAAGCACAAACAAAAAATAATAATTCTGGATGCAATAGAATTGCAGATCTTCCCTATGTTGCTAATTTTATACAAAAATTATTTGAGGGAAATTTTCATTGGCCTGAAATGCCTTTTAACTACTGTTTTATGGAAATATTCATATGTGATGCACATATAGAGCCACATATACTTGATATGTATAAACATATATTTTCTTTCCTTAAAATATATTTTATTGATTATCCTATTACAATTTTCCCATTCTTTTCTCCTCTTTATTCCCCTCCGTCTGTAACACCTTCTCCCACCATCATTTCCCCACCTTAGTTCATGTTCATGGGTCATACATATAAGTTCTTTGGCTTCTCCATTCCCCATACTATTCTTGACCTCCCCCTCTCTATTTTGTATTTACAATTTATGCTTCTTTTTAAATTATATTTTATTGATTATGCTATTACAGTTGTCCCATTTCTTCCTCATCATTCCCCTTCACCCTTCATATCCCCTCCCACCCACATTCCCCCCTTTAGTTAATGTCCATGTGTCATAAATTCTTTAGCTTCTATATTTTCCACACTATTCTTGCCCTCCCCCTGTCCATTTTCCACCCACCATCTATGCTACTTATTCTCTGTACCTTTCCCCCTCTCTCCTCCATCCACTCTCCTATTGCTTACCCTTCATGTGATCTCCATTTCTGTGTTTCTGCTCCTGTTCTAGCTGTTTGCTTAGTTGGCTTTTGTTTTAGGTGTGGTTGTTAATATCTGTGAGTTTGCTGTCTTTTTACTGTCCTATTTTTTATCTTCTTTTCCTTAGATAAGTCCCTTTAACATTTCATATAATAAAGGGTTGGTGATGATGAACTCCTTGAACTTGACCTTATCTGAGAAGCACTTTATCTTCCCTTCCATTCTAAATGACAGCTTCACTGGGTAGAGCAATCTTGGATGTAGGTCCTTGACTCTCATGACTTGGAATCCTTCTTTCCAGCCCCTTCTTGCCTGTAAGGTCTTTCTTGAGAAATCCACTGACAGTCTGATGGGAACTCCTTTGTAGGTGACTGTGCCCTTATCCCTTGCTGCTTCTAGAATACTCTCCTTCATTTTCATCTTGGCTGATATAATTGTGATGTGCCTTGGTGTGTTCCTCCTTGGGTCCGACCTCTTTGGGACTCTCTGAGTTTCCTGGACTTCCTGGAAGTCCATTTCCTTTGCCAGATTGGGGAAGTTCTCCTTTATTATTTGTTCCAATAAGTTTTCCACTTGTTGCTCTTCCTCTTCCCCATCTGGTACCCCTATAATTCGGATGTTGGGATGTTTAAAGATGTCCTGGATGTTCCCAAGTCTCTCCTCATTTTTTTTCAATTCTTGTTTCTTCCTTGTTTTCTGTTTGGTTGTTTCTTTCTTCCTTCGGTCCACTCCATTGATCTGAGTCCCAGTTTTCCTCCCATCACTATTGGCTCCCTGTGCATTTTCCTTCATTTCACTTATCGTAGCCTTCATTTTTTTCATCTAATTTGTGAGCAAAATCAACCAATTCTGTGAGCATCCTGATCACCAGTGCTTTGAACTGTGCATCTGATAGGTTGGCTATCTCTTGGTTCCTTAGATGAATTGGCTCTGGGCTTTGATCTATTTTCCCATTTGAGCCATTTTTTGTTTTTTCATTTTTTTGTTTTTGGTCTGGTCATGGCTGTTCTGTAGTGAGGGGCAGAACCTTAGGTGTTCCCAGGGTGGGCCAGCCCAGTTGCTGGGTTGTGATGCTGTATGTGGGGGCAGAGTCTGAGAGGGAACAATGGTGCTTATTTTGCTCTCTCTCAGATTCCAGTCCCTTCCACTGCTTCCCCTTCGCCTGGATTATCTGTGCATGAATGTGGGATCACCTGGTCAGCCAGCCACCTTGCATGGTCTCACTGAGTTTGCCTGTTGCCACCTCGTGCCCAGGGTCCACTAGCCACTGCCTATACACCTGGGGTCAGCTAGCTGCCACCTGTATGCCTGGGATCTTCCGGCCACTGCCTGCACACCCAGGTCCGCCAACCTCCATTTTTTCTTGCTGCAACTCCGCCCCTCTTACCTGTCTGGATGAATGGTTGTTGGACTTCAATGCAGTTCAATTTTCTATCAGTTCTCATTGATTTCTTGTTTCTAAATCTTTGTTGTCCTTAATTTTGGTTGTGCGAGGAGGCACAGTGTGGCCACCTATGCCTTCATCTTGGGTGGAAATTAAAGGTAATTTTCCAGCGAAGATAAATATAACCATCATTTAAAAATTTAAATTCATTAGGGTATTATTAGTTAATAATATTATATAAGTTTCTGGTATAACTTTATGATATGACATCTGTATGCTCTATTGTGTACTCAAGCCCTAAAGCCTTGTGTCCTTTTTTGTTTACTATAGAGCTACCTCCCAATAGTAAACTTGTTTCACTTAATGTATTTATAAGTCTCAGGTAAAGTGGGGGAAGATGGATTTTATACATTTGATCTCTCACTCCTTAGGACCAATGGAAAGAAAAGGAACATAATCATCCAGATACCAGACATATTGTGTGACCCCACACATATAGAAATTCTGGATAAGAACTGCAAAGCCTTGGATAGTAACTACCATTGATTCCATGGATCCTATATAACAAATACCCAGGATTCTTGGAATTTCAATAAGAGTCTAATAAGAAGTGAAATCATGAACTTGGACTTCTATGATGTATAGAGATATCTAGATTTTAAGCACAACCTTTTGGGAAATGCATTATAGGATTGAAGCTGTCAGAAGAGATCAAGACTGTCTAATGAACAACAACAACAACAACAAACTCTACTAAAGCTAACAGATTAAAAAGCTGACAGGTTAGGAACAATGCACTCTTCCACAACAACTTGAGCCAGAAAGAGTTCTCAGATGGGGGAAAAGCTACAGGGATTAAGAAGCATAATTGGTAGGTTACAAAACAGACAAGGGGATGTTAAGAATAATATAGGAAATGGAGAAGCCAAAGAACTTATATGCATGACCCATGGACGTGAACTAAGGGGAGGGGTTGCTGGAGAGAAGGAGAGTACCAAGTGGAGGGGCAAAGGAGGACATATTGGGACAACGGTAGTAGCATAATCAATAAAATATATTTTAAAAAAGAGAAGTTAAATGTAATGTGAAACCAGCTTATAGGAACTAGAGCTTTTTTGTTATCACTGAATATTTATTGAATGGCTACTTGAATGAGAGACTTTCTCATATGAGAAAGACCCTCATATGAGACTTTAAAATTTCTTGTCAGATTGATTATTGAAAAATAGACTTGGGTATCAGCTGGAAAAGATCATGACTTTCTCTTAACAACATCTTGTCCTTTTTTTCCCTAAACATATGGTCACCAACCACTCCTTCCCTGACCTTGACATAGGCAGATGTCCAAGTGTTCCATGAGCAATGATGGCAGGAATAGGCAGCTGGAATAATAAGATTAGTATTGAATTCAGAATTCCTATCCCTACTTTCACCAGCGCCTCTTGGGCTATGTCTACCAAGAAGAGAATAGAACATGGCACAGGGATGAAACTTCTTTATTTTCCCTGCATTAGGGAAGAAACAAATAGGTATGAATGATGTTTAAAAACTTAAAAAATGGAGTCTGGGCAGGATGTAGGAAGTATAGAGACAAATTGGGAAAGAGTAATTAGCTAAAAGGAACTTTATCTTTTTGAAATACGGAGTTCATTCTTGAGGCCTGCTGTATTACCTTCTATATTAAATTCATCAAGGCCTGTCTATTTTTTCTTATAAATTCCTCTTAAATGTGTTCATTTCTTTTAACCATATTCATAATCACCCAAGCCATTCTACCAACCCACCATCTCTCTTGTCCAGATGGCTGCTGAAGCCTCATGGATGCTTTCCTCTTTCCACTCCTACTGCCCTGCAATCAGTGGTATATGCAGAAGTTGCTTTGTTCAGCCACTCAGGAGCCAATTGTATGCATCACTTTTCAACTCCACCTTCAGTAACATATTTGTAGCTTGAAATTGGCCATGGTGGCAATATTTACACTACAGAAAGCAGAATATGCTATAAATCAGGAATTTTTAAAATATATTTTTCAGGTAGCTAATTGTAAATATTTACCAGCACACCACTGCCTACAATTCACTGTCCATATAGCTGCAAAAGTGATATTTTTAAAAACAAATTATATCATGTCATCTTCCTGCTTTAAAATCTACGATGAGATCCTGTAAAATCCAAATTACTTCCTGAATACTCCAGGCCAAAGGTATTCTGACCTCACCCTACCCCATACCCAACTCATTCATTATACCAGCTGCCATCCTTGTCTGCTTTCTATCCCTCCAACATACAAAGTTCATGGTCTTTGCATGCTAGGGCTACTCTTCTGGATCATTGCATAACTGAATTGTTCTTGTCATTCAGATCTCAATTACATTTTCAGGGACGTCTTCTATGACTATTTATCTTAGGTGTTTATTATATTGTGTTGTTTTCTCTTCTTGTATTTTTTCTTTCTATCACCTCTGTTAAAATGCATGCTTTGTGAAAGGGTCATGCCTTTTAGTTTCTTCTACTGTATTACCAGAAACTAGAAAAATACCTAGTCAAAAGTAACAATTCAACATGCTTATTGAATTGATAATAATTGAATAAATGTTGCATAGAATTCCATTGTTTAAATGTACCATAGTTTTTTGATCATTCATTTACTGATGGGCACCTAGGTTGCTTCCAACACTTGGCTATTGTAAATTGCGCTGGTATGAACATTGGGGTGCATAGGTTCTTTTTGCATTGGTGTTTCATTATGCTAAGTGAAATAAGCCAGGCAGTGAAAGACAAATACCATATGATCTCATCTTTAATAGGAACCTAATCAACAAAACAAACAAACAAGCAAAATATAGCCAAAGACACTGAAATTGAGAACAGGCTGACAGTCACCAGAGGGAAGAGGGGAGGGAATTTCAGGGGAAAAGGGGAAGGGTTTAGAGCAACAATTATAAAAGACACATGGACAAAAACTAGGGGTGGGGGTGGAAATGGGAGGGAAGTAGGGAGGGCTGGGGTGGTGGGCTGAGATGGGAGTAAAAGACAGAAAACTGTATAAGAACAACCATTAAAATAAAATAAAATAAAATAAAATAAAATAAAATAAAATAAAATAAAATAAAATAAAATATAATTGGATAAATGTATATAATTTGCAACTCTACAGCACAGTGTCTGACATTAACTATTTATTTGAATAAATAGATAAATGTGTGAATCATTAAATATATTAATTTAAGAACTGATGATTGAAATCTTAACTTGAATCTCATCCTATTGTCTACTTATGTATTTATCATAACCCTAAAAAGCATAAACCATGCTTATTAACAGTAGTGAGAGGCTTGCTGTCTGAAGCTCAGAAAAATGCCTCTTGATTTCTTGGAGAAAAATACAAAGATAGCTCCAGAACTTTAATCTCATATTATTGATTCTGCAAAATTGTAGGTTGTAGAGGCTGAAATGATCTATGCCTCAAAGATTAAGCTTTTTGTTTCCTAAACATTATTTTTAAGGACTGTCTTTGAATTTTGAATTAAGAGATGAGATCTCAAAAAACAAAAATAAAAGCTTGCCTTACAGTAGTATGTATTAGTTTTAAGTGTTTACAATGTCCTTAACATTTCCTGACATTCATGTCACTTTGTTTTGAATGATTTTGTCAAAAGCTAAAAATGAAACCTTCAATAGGTTTGGAATATGAACATATGAATGATCCTATTAGCCATCAAGAGTACACTGGCATCTAGGATTCTAGTTCCCGGCCCTCACTCTAAGGTACATTCCTTGCGTTGGCCACTTCTGGTCTACTGCTCACCCTCTCATGCACTACTCACTCACTGTTCCTCTGTTAGGAGGGTGTTTTTCTGACTTTCCATTTTAGTTTGTCCATTCTCTGCTGCCACATGACACCTTCATATTGAGGAACGTAAATCCCACACACTCAGGGTACTCACTGCTCCTCTTGCTCATAAAATTACAATAATGCAGGGGCTGGGTGGGTTAAGATGAACTGGGGCCATTGGTGGCCAGGGGTAGGTTTGCACTTGGTTTTGGGATGGAAGGGAGTGGATTTGGGAGGGGGTGGTGGGCCTGGAGGGCAACACTGAATAGGTTAAACAGGTTTTGTTCCTCATGAATTTGTTTGCATGGGCCCAGGATTAGAAGGCTTCACACCTATACCCTGTGCATACATGAATCAGATTTATAATACTTCCCCTTTTTTGTTATGTATGAATGCTATAAACCAAATTATTTTGAAAACTGGTACATCACCTTGTCCTTAGCAATAACATGTGCTGAGCAGAGGGGAAAAGGTGGCTCTGTCCAAGGAAAAATGGTGCTCCATCCACCAATGGTGAATGAATGGTTCTACTTCACTTCCAACAATTTTAATATGGAACGCCTTTGGCATTGAGATTCCTGGAGCTTGCCAGAGAATTTATATTGTTACTAATATTATTTTCATGGTTTAGACATCACAAAATAGAAGAGGAAGTATCTGTTTTGGGGACAGATGGTCATCTAATCCTTAGTGTAAAGGCCTGAAGAAGGTACTAAATTCTTGAGGCTTTTTGAATTGTTCCCACTGATATAGAGCAACTTTTAAAATTGGGATAAAGACCAGCGTTGATAAGACTTTAGTATATAAGGCACTTTTTTTGGTATATCTGTTTACTTATTTCTCCGTAGCCCTATGCTTTTGAAATGAAAGTCATGACCAGAGACTTAAACTGCTTACCCTTTAAAGGGTGGTGCTCACTGATCAATGCTTGGGACTCAGTACTCAATACTGATTCAAATGGACATTGCCCATCAGGGAAGCTAGACTATCAACTTTAGTTTTTTTGAAGTTCAGTTACTCATGTTGCTCATATCCTTTATCTCTGTGATTAAAGATGTCAGTAATAGTAAACAATTAGTATTAATGATAATGCCAGTCCATTGTTCTGAGTGCTTGTATGGATTTCTAATTTTATCTTCCCAATATATCTATGAGATAGTTACCATTATTGTTCTATAGGTAGGCAGGAAACCCAAGAACCACAGAGTTTGAATAACTTGCTTCAAATCACAGTTAGAAGGTAGGGTAATCAGAATTTGAACCCACAGTTGTGATACAGAGCCACTGCTTTCCCCGTTAATTTCTAGGCAATCCTGACTCTCAAGAGATGGCTGTGGTGCTAGTGCAAATGGAAGAGACAATTTGAGACACCCATATTTCTGAAGTCTTATAGTCTGGATATAAGGGAGGTTGCTCGTGCTCTAAAAATCAAGAACACAGTGGAAAAAGCATTTGACCAAGAATAAAAGGACTGGGATTCTACTACTGATGAATCTGTTAACTTATATTCTGGCCTATACAATCAGGGAATAAGTTATTATTCTGTGAAGTGAGATGGATGGACTGGAGCTGCAGTGTTCAGACTCTGCTCCTATCCACCATGGGGTTTTTAAGAGCTATAGTAGTATTAGTTTCTGGAGTGAGGGAGTGCCAAGGATGTAGAGTTCCTTCTTGGCACTGAGAAGTGCTCCTTCATTTTGCCTTCTGCCATGTTTTACCTTATTGAGTTGGTTTCAAATAGGTCTCGAAGAAAGCAGAATTTAATTTTGAAGACAGTTTCTTCCTTGTTATCCCTTCTAGCAATCTCACCTTACTTTTTATACTAATAGGCAAAGGAGACTAAGAGGATGATCTTACCACATAACAGAGAGCAAAGGGAAGCATCAAAATAACATACATTTTTATGGACTTTTGGAGAGAGACAGCATACTTGCCTTCTTGTTGAAACTTTTTGACTCTAATGATGAAATTTTAAGCCAAATAGGATAAGCAGATGTTTTCATAGCAGCCAAGAAGTACCTTTTGAATTATATCACATAAATGACCACTTATTTGATTTGTGCATGTTCCGAATGTGTGCATGCATACACATGTGTTCACACATACAATATCAGTAATAATCTTTAGCTAAGTATTTTGCTACTCATTACTCATATTAAGGGGGACATGCACACATGTACACACAGGCACTTGTTTTCCTACCAGCTCATGGTGATCTCACTTCCTTTCCATAATACTCAGCAAGTGGACTCACAGTAACTAGGTCTAGAAAAAGTCCAGCCATTGTTAATATAATGAGAATGGTCTGTGTAACATCAATGTAACCCTGTAGCCAAGGAGAGTGGACTGGAATGTGCATGTGTGAACAATGATGACTTCACTATACTAGTCAGTGGGTGTGATAGACGCCACCAAGTGAACATGTGTGCTGTGTGGCTGTTGCATTCAAAATGACTGAGCAAGTAGAGCAACAAATTTGTGTCAAATTTTGCATTAAGCTTGAACATTCTTTTGCAGAAACCATTTGGATGATTCAGAAAGGTGCAGCTATGTTGTGATTGGCAGCTTTATCACAACAGCGTACCCCACTCATGCATCACCTCTTGTGCAGATTTCTTTGGTGAAACATTAAATCACACAGGTGACTCCGCCCCCTACAGCCCTGTGATTTGGCACTGTGTGATGTCTGGCTTTTTCCAAAACTAAAGTTACCTTTGAAAGGGAAGAGATTTCAGACTATTGGTGAGATTCAGGAAAATACAATAGGGCAGCTGCTGGTGATTGCAAGAAGTGTGTGAGGTCTCAAGGTGCCTTCTCTGAAGGAGACTGAGGAATCATTGCCCTCTGTCCAATGTTTCTTGTATTTTGTATCTTCTTCAATAAATGTCTCTATTTTTCATATTACATGGCTGGATACCTTCTGGACAGACCACTTGGACAATGCACTTTGGTAATTACACTAGGCTCTAACACAAAAGTCAATTATACAACAGATAATTATTAAACACTCAGTACTCTAGAGCAGGGGTCCCCAACCTCCAGGTGGACTGGTACTGGTCAGTGGCCTGTTAGGAACATGGCTGCACAGTAGAAGGTACAAAACTTCACTCAAATTACTGTCTGAGAGTCCCAAGCTCTGCCACCTATTTCCCTTTCCCTCCCCCTTAACCCCATCCATGGAAAAATTGTCCTCCACAAGATTGGTCCCTGGTGCCAATAAAGTTGGGGACCACTATTCTAGAGGTCATGGGGGCTTGCAAAGAAATGCAAGATGCATGTCTTCTAGGATCTTAACACACACAAAAAAAACATTAGCAGGAAGCATATAATTAAGTGTTAAATTGTCTGGGGCAGGCTGTTAAATGCAGTGGGAATTCAGAGAAGAGGAAGAGAAATGAGAATTAATATAATCAAATAAGTCTTTGGAGGAGATATAACATGACCTGGATCTTAAAGGATGGGTATTATTTCAGTTGGAAGAAAGAAGATGAGGGGGAAGCATCTGTTCTGGATCATCTATCATAGTAACTTTCATGACTTGATGTGTATCATAAGGGGTATAATTTCAGGGGCTATCAGAAAGCTCTTCAGTCCCACCACACATGAAGAATATCTTATACTATTAAGTATAATATCACATTTACTTTTTAGAATATAAATATTTGAGGTTTTATTTATTTATTTATTTTAACATTTTTAATTGTTGCTCAAGCACAGTTAACTCCATTTCCCCCCTGCCACTTCCCTGCAACCTCAGGCATCCTAACCTCCCACTCTTGATCCTAAACCTCTTTAGATTTATCTGTGTGTCCGTCATACATATTCCTTGACAACACTTCCCCCTTTTCCCACCATTATTCCTTCCCACCTCCTCTGTCATTTGTTCTTAATATCAATGAGTGTCCATCAGTAAATGAATGGATCAAAAAACTATGGTATATTTACACAATGGAATTCTATGCAGCAGAAAGAAAGAAGGAGCTCCTACCCTTTGCAACAGCATGGATAGATCTGGAGAGCATTATGCTAAGTGAAATAAGCCAGATGGTGAAAGACAAATACCATATGATCTCACCAATAAGTGGAACCTATTCAACAAAACAAGCAAGCAAAATGTATGGGGGATTTTAATACATTAAGATAGATTATTTTAGCTAAATACAGTTAAGATTTTTTTCACTGAATACTTAATTGTAGAATAACAAGGACTTGCTGTTGTATGTGTCAATGTCTCCTATAGAAAAGCCCATGAAAAGATTTGTTCTTAGGTAATGAGCCTCAGTGATTGGAATCACTTGGTTTTCTTAGATAAACTGGAAAACATATATTAATATATGATTAGTTTAACAGCAGCAGAAACTTTGGCCTGTGTTTCTCCCTTCTAATTTTTCTGTAAGCCTTGACCTTCTATGTATATACATAACCTTAGCATCAGACTCCTCTCACTCGTTTCCCAGTTCACCACCTTATGGGATACAGAGATAGAGGGAAAATTGGCCACACTACTCCTCTGAATCATCCAGATGTTAGTTTCTCCTCAGCATCATGTCTTCCTCGGGGTCAATTTTGAAATGTTCCCCTCCACATGGCAAAGACTGCTAGTTGTCCCCTATTTGTTTTCTTTTATTCCTCAGTCATAGAAACATTAATTTTTAGCTAGATAGATGTCTACTTTTAATAGAGACTACTTTCTCAGACTTCCTTGCTGAAGGTATACCCATAGAACTGAATCCTAATCAGTGGGATATTAGCAAGAGTAGTGCCTACAATGTATAGGAAGTATTCCTAAAGGAAGTGAGCATGGCCTTAGTTGATTCCTCCACCCTGTTAGAATATAGGTAGAGTAACAGGATTTGAGCAACAATCATGTACAAATTATATGACCTTGGGAATGTGTATCACCTAAGGAGAGCAATAGGAAATAGTACTTACCTCAAAAGATGGCTGTAAAGTATAATAAGAAAAAATGTATAAAATGTGTGTAGGCAATAATTGTCACATAAAATTACTCAATATTTCTTGTTTTTTGCTTAGATTGAATTCTGACTTCTTTGGGAGGGCTGTGTGTGTTCCATCACTTATCTACTTGATATCAGAATATAACATTAAGGTTGCAGCTTGCACTCCAAAGGAACCAGGCTTGGAAAGACCATATCTAGTGGACCATGCCAGTATCCAACATAGGATGTTGTGGTAGAGGTTCCATGATAGTCTCGCTAGATTGGCTAGCTGAGATTTGGAAAAGTGTGTTGCAGTGGAATAGAAAGTGGATCTTGAGATACCCCAACCTCTGACACTGGGAGAGCTACATTAAACTTTTAGTAACAATGACACAAAATAATACAGAGCTTAAAAAAGACAATCATTTAGTTCTGATTCATTCAAGGGTTAATATAGCCAGTTTTTAAAGACCTAATGTGATTTTTGGATAAGCTGCTATCTTTCTCCTCAGTCCCTCAGGAAATTGCAATAGGGGTGTCATTCTTGCAATTAAGTACATTTTCTTGGGTGTCAGTTAATTTTTAAAACTTTTTTCTATTTAAAAAATATTTTCCTAAGCTTCCTTAAATCATTGGTAGACTAATGTCAGGGGGGATAACAATGAAATGGAACTGAGAAAGTATAAATTTTAATGGGGGCTGGGGCAGGACGAAACCTCTCTGGAAGCTGAAGCCATATTACCTAATAAATTAGACCGGGTACAGTGCCCTGAGGGCAGCATGGGGGCACTGGCCTACCTGAGACATGGGGAAGATCAGGGCACTCAGGTAAGCTCTGCCGGTCTCACTACCACTTCTCTTCATTGGGCTGTTGATGCCTATTAGATTTTTTTTTTGTATTAATGAACATTACCACAGTGTAACATCTATGACAGATTTTTAACATTTACCAAGTGCCAGCATCATACAGAGGTACAGATATGTCCAAAGAAAGAAAAGTTTTTTTTTCTAATCCATGATTATGAAGCCCAGTTCATTTGTTTAGACTCAAGGAAAAATAGTAATGTATCCTCTAACAAGGTTTCTCTTCAAAATCAATGTGCAGTATGGGAGTCCTAGTGAGCATTTAAGGACTTAAAAAGATCATAAAAAGAGGAAGAGAAAGCATAAACTTGAGGCAGATTCATAAGCTAATAAAAATCATTGTGTTTACTTCCTCCCTTATGAAGAATAAGACAGTCTTATTCTTATATGCTCAGCAAAGTTCTGAGCATGTAATGTGTGTTTCTCATTTTTATTCTCTATAAAATAAAATGGAAACTAAGCATAGTCTGAAAGCGGAAATAATTTGTAGATGGAGATAAAAGAGGAATCTGCAATTCCTAAATGATGTGGCTTGGTGACAGTGGCCTAGTTCAATTCTATGCTGTTCATACATACTCAAGGCTTTTTTTCTTTTTTAAAACCAATTGGCCCCTTTTGTATTAGGTAAAGGTATGAAAAAACAACTTAAGCTAGTTTAAGGAAGAAAAAGGGAGTATTACTATAAGAAAGCAGGGATAATATGAGGGGGGCCCGAAAAAACAGAATTTTTTTTACAGGGCAGGTCCCTTGAAGTACAGGCTTACCCTGCTGCATGAGTGTTCTAGGAACCCATCTGTATCAGTGTACCAGATGGCATTGTTGTGAGAGGCTGCATTTGGCTTCAGTGAATGTTTCTGAAGATTCTTTCAACCCATTTGCCCATTTCACTATGGGTGATTTATGAGTGCACCTGAGCACACTGTGCTGACTGTTCAGCATTTTTGGACCAAAACAGCATGAAACTGGTGTCCTACCCTCCCTATTCACCTGATTTTGCCCTGAGTAGCTTTTCTTTTTTGTTTCCTTAGATGAAAAAAGTCCTCAACTGAAAATGTTTTGCTGATGTGGAAGAGGTGAAACAAAAAATGTCAGAAACTGTAAAAGGCATCAGAATCAATGAGTTCACACACTGTTTTGTGTAGTGGAAAAAACATCTTGATAGTTGTATTGCATCAAATGGAGAGTGCTTTGAAGGTGACTGAAGTTTAAACATGTAAGAATGAATACGGACTTCTGGCCAAGATGGAGGCATAGGTAGGTACACTTTCCTTCCTTGCACAACAAAAAAGAAACAAATTTATAAACTAAAAACAACAAGAATTCCCAGAAAAATCAAGCTATATGGAAGTCCAACAACCAAGGAGTTAAAGAAGAAACATTTATCCAGACTGGTAGTAGAGGTGGAGACAGGCAGCCAGGGCAGAGAGGACATGTAGCAAGGCAAAGGACTGGGCAGGTGAAGCAGCAGCTGGTGGATCTGGTGGTCCCACATTCATGTGTAGCTAAGCCAGGAGGAACAACTGAGGAGCAAGACAGAGCATGCAACCCAGGGTTCCAGTGCAGGAAACTAAAGCCTCTAATTAGCTGTAAAAACCTGTGGGGAAGGGGTGTCAAACTCATTTTCTTTGGGGGCCACATCAGCCTCCCGGTTACCTTCAAAGGGCTGAATATAATTTTAGGACTGTATAATGTAACTACTCCTTAACTAGGGGCAAGGAGCTTGGTGCTGCCTTTGGGTAGAAGCAAGATGCAAGCTGGATAAAACAAGATGGAGGGCCAGATTCAGTCCATGGGCCTTGTGTTTGCCACTTGTTCTGTGGAGGGTTGCAGCAGTGGGAGAAACTCCCAGCCTCACAGGAAAGTTTGTTGGAGAGACGCATGGGGTTGTAGAATGTACATAAACCTACCCACCTGGGAGTCAACACCAGAAGGGCCCAATTTGCTTGTGGGAAGTAAGAGGCATGACTGAAAGTGAGTTGAGAGCCAAGTGAGCAGCATAGTTCCCTCTCTGATCCCTCCCCAACATACAGCACCACATATAAAGAAGTGGGATGTGCCACTCTGGCAAATATCTAAGGTTCCGCATCTTACAATGTAACAGGTGCCCCGATACAAAGAAATATGGCCCAAATCAAAGAACAGATAAAAACTCCAGACAAAGAGCTAAGTGATGAGGAGATAGCCAATCTGTCAGATGCAGAGTTCAAAACACTGGTAATCAGGATGCTCAGAGAAATGATTAAGTACAGATGCAAAATAGAGGAAGAAAAAAATGAAAGCTATGGCAAATAAAATAAAGAAAAATATACAGGGAACCAACAGTGAAGGAAAGGAAATCAAGAGTCAAATCAATGATTTGGAACAGAAGTAAGAAATAAATATTTGACCAGAACAGAATGAAGAAACAAGAATTCAGAAAATTGAGGGGAGGCTTAGGAACCTTTGAGACAACTTTAAATGCTCCAACATCTGAATCACAGGGGTGCCAGAAGAAGAGGGACAGCAAGCAATTGAAAATTATTTGAAAACATAATGAAGGAGAATTTTCCCAATCTGGCAAAGGAAATAGACTTCCAGGAAGTCTAGGAAGCTCAGAGAGTCCCAAAGAAGTTGGACTAAGAAATCACACATCAAGACACATCATAATTAAATTACCCAAGATTAAAAATAAGGAGAGAATCTTAAAAGCAGCAAGAGAAAATGAGACAGTTACCTACAAAGGAATTCCCATAAGACTATCAGCTGATTTCTCAAAATAAACCTTGTAGGCAAGAAGGGGCAGAAAAGAAGTATTCAAAGTCATAGAAGGCAAGGACCTACATCCAAGATTAATCTAACAAAGCTATCACTTAGAATGGACTGGAAGATAAAGTTCTTCCCAGATCAGGTCTTAAGTTAAAGGAGTTCATCATCACTAAGCCTTTATTATATGAGATGTTAAAGGCTCTTATCTAAGAAAAAGAAGAAGACCAAAAATATGAACAGTAAAATGATAGCAAACTCACAACTATCAACAAATGAACCTAAAAAAAAACCAACAAACAAAAACAGAAATGAACTAAGCAAACAACTAGAACAGGAACAGAATCACAGAAATGGAGATCACATGGAGTATTGTCAGTGGGAAAGGGGACAGGGGAGAATGGGGGAAAGGTTCAGGGATTAAGAAACATAAATAGTAGGTACAAAATAGATAGGAGGAGGGTAAAAATATTGTAGGAAATGTAGAAGCCAAAGAATTTATATGTACAACTGATGGACATGAACTAAGGAGGGGTGATGTGGGTGGGAGTGGGGGTGCAGGGCAGAAGGGAATAACTGGAGGATAAATGGGACAACTGTAATAGCATAATCAATAAAATATATTAAAAAATAAAGGTAAGGAAAGATTTGTAAGAGCAGCAAGAGAATAGGAGAGTTGCCTACAAAGGAGTTCCCATAAGGTTATCACTGATTTCTCAAAAGAAACCTTACAGGCAAGAAAGCACCGGAAAGAAGCATTCAAAGTCATGAAAGGCAAGTACCTACATCCAAGATTACTCTATCCAGCCAGGCTATCATTTAGAATGGCAGGGCAGATAAAGTGCTTTCCAGATAGGGTCAAATTAAAGGAGTTCATCATCACTAAGCCTTTATTGTATGAAATGTTAAAGGGTCTTATCTAAGAAAAAGAAGACCAAAAATATGAACAGTAAAATGACAGCAAACTCACAGTTATCAACAAATGAACCTAAAAAATAAACTAAGCAAACAATAGAACAGGAACAGAATCCCAGAAATAGAGATTACATCGATGGTTATCAGTTAGGAAGGAAAGGGGGGATAATGGGGGAAAACCTACAGGGAATAAGAAGCATATATGGTAGGTACAAATAGACAGGGGGAGGTTAAGAATACTATAGGAAATGTAGAAGCCAAGGAATTTATATGTATGGCTCATGGATATGAATTAAGAGGGGGATGTTGGAGGGATGGGGGTGCAGGGCAGGGGGGAGAAAAGAAGGAAAAAAGAATGGGGCAATTATAGTAGCATAATCAATATGCTACTCTTAATATGCTCTCTTAAAAAAGAATGAATACAGAATTTTATATGTAATTTGCAGTTTTTTGGGTCGCCCCCCCCCCCCCCCCCCCCGTACATGGACATTAACGGCAGGAATAAAGCTGGGCTTCAGGAAAAACCAGGAACCAGGGAAAAGAAAGCCATGAAGGTCAGTGCAGAGTTTTGTGTCTTGACTGCTCTTCTGTACTTGTGGTCTGGCCTCTCCCTGTCCATTACGTGGCAAAACAGGCTACTCCATGGCTCACATATTTGTTCTATGCCCTTGTGAGTGGCTGCTTCATTGGTCAAATTTTGAATCTCAGAGGAGAGAAACTGTGCAATTTGAATCAATGTCCACCTTTGTCCCAAATAGCTATGAATAGGGGTGAGGGTCATGTAGTAAAATAGAGCTGCCAGGGGCTTACCTTATAGTATTTACAAGGGTTACTCTCAGAGAAGGTGATTTGGTTCATTGTTTAGGCTGGAACTTCATAAGGTAAACTATGTTTATTTCATGCTTAGCACCTGAGAAACTGCTTAAGCCTCTGTGTGTTGTTCTGAAACAAAACAGTAAATAGAAATAAAAAAACTTTTTATTTACTTCTTTGTATTAACTTCCAAAAATATCATGCAAATCCTGTTATCTAAGTCAGCATGAAGGAACAGTGAGCTTCTATTAATTCTGTATATTCGGTGTGGATTGTAAATTGTGAACTGCCTGATCTCTCCATGTTTTCAGATTTCATCTAGGTAAATTTAAAGCAAATGAATAACTGAAGATAGACAATTTATTTTATGGGTGTTTGAAAACAGCAAAGGCTGTGATATGTGTAATTATAACTTATTTATACCCAGGGACAGATAGAGGATCACACATAGCAATTTCCATGTCATCAAACAACTTCTCAGACCTCATTGAAAGAAAAGGGAAACTGGGAGACAACATCTAATCACCTTGTGGGTCTATTTACGAAAAAGTTACAATGATCAGCCCATATTTGCAGAATACACATCTTGCGAAAGAATTCCTCAGCAGTGTTTGGATTGTTTGTGTTTGGATTGCCTCAGAGCTGAAGGCTCAGAGACAGTCTACCGAGATTAATTCCAAATGAGGAAAGCAACTGCAGCGTCGGTATTTGTACTCCAGCGAAGTTTTCTAGAATCAGAATGACACTCAGATCAGTCTGTACAGAACCAGCATCTTCAGGCCAGCAGAGAGCAAATCTTGAGGGAGATACTGCTTAGTTTTTAGAAGAAGAAAAAAAAAAAACACCTTTTATTTTTTGCCATCCATAGATCATTCCTGGTGGTGAGACTCCAGCTATTAAGATTGTATCAGTTTCCATTAATCAAGTTTTTTTTTAAATAAGGAGTTGGTGATTGTGGTGGTCTAAATTAAATGCACACAGGGTGATGAAGATAGTGTAAAGATACCACTTTAAATGGGGAAAAATTATTATGCATCAAGAAATATGAAATAATATATAACCAGTCTCTCTAACCCTCCCAAATACATTATAAATTCCTTTAAAAAAAGCAACATGGTGATTTCTAAAAAGAATATGAATCTTTTAAAAATAATGAACTAGATAATATGAGTTTATCTCAGAAAAATACCAAAAGTTATTAAAGGATTTGCATAAAGTAACCTTTGTCCTATTCCTCCCTGCAACTGATAGATGTCATTTGATTTTTTAAAAAATATTTATTTAGTTAGTTTTGAACCAAATATTATATTAAAATATTTTAAAACATCTTATTGAGGTATGATTAAAATACAAAATGCTGTATATAATGCATATGACTTGATAGTCTGGAGTGCTTGATTTAAAAAAAAAGTCTAAGGAAGATGGTGTGGTTGTTTTTGTAATATTACTATTGGATATTTTTTGGTTTTTATTCAGTTAATTTCTAATAAATATGCACATGAAATGTTAAAGGTTATGTAGAAAATAGGATTATACTAGATCTCAGCTGAGAGAATTACAATAAAACTTCACTAGACTGACAAGATACAAGGCAAAAACAGATAAACATTCATTCAAGGGTAACATCAGTAACAGGGTGGTGACATATTTTTCTGAACTTAAGTGGTAAATAAGAATAAAAGTTTTTTTAATATCTTAGTATTGACTTAAAATAATAGCATGAGAATCCTGCTACTCTGATCAGAATAACAAAATAAGATGCTTTTATTTATTTGATATATTCCTCTTGGAGACTAAATTCATGATAAGACATTGTCATATTTTATTCAGAATATTTTGTGTGAGGTATTCTGAAATCTATCTTTCTTCTGAGACAAGGAGAGAACTGTTAAATTTAAAAAAATGACTAAACTAATTTCATATGTGTTCAGAATCTATTTTTATTTTCAAATTTCTCTGACATAATCTTTTCCTCTCTCTCTCTCTCTCTCTCTCTCTCTCTCTCTCTCTCTCTCTCTCTCTCTCTATCCCTTTCCTTCCTTCATCTCATGCATTATTAGGAAACTTAAAAAGCTCAAACAAACAAATGTTTGGCTTTAAATGCAATGGAGAATTCATTTTCATTTTCTTTCCTGACTTTATTCATATGCATATCCTGTCACTGGTGAATGATTTCATTATATTGGTTACCTCCAAAACTTACAATAATCTTACACCCAAATTAGTTGTTGGCTTAGCATGGTCCCTGGAATGAGAATGGTTTGTGTTCTAATTCCGGATATTGATTGACCATATGTTACTTTGGGAACAACAGCTGACTTGTTTTCTTAGCAGGATAATGAGAAAATTACTGACCTCCTCTCAAGAGAGGTTTGGCAAATAGAGAATTACAAAATGCTTTGCATTAGAAATGCTAAATATTCCACTAAGTGCTTTTATTTTTCTTGGCATAGCAATGTTCATTTGTGGACTGTTTTATGGGAAGACTTCAACCAGGAAGCACATGTGACTTTGCTTAGCCACAGCAAACATCTCGTTACATTCAAGAGGACCTGACTAAGTGAGTTTTAGAACTGCAAAAATGCCCTGACAGAGTCTGACCATGTGCCCAGCGATGAGACATTAGAAGCTGCCCTGCCATGTTTTCCAGATGGATTCACTGTAATACCTGCCGCTCAGCCAATCTGAATCCTTGCCCACTCACTTTCAGACACTCTCCTAATTGGGTCATTACTGGGAAAGGTGGAGAACAGTGTAATTGAGATGGGATGGGACTCTCAGCACAGTGAAGAGAATCTCAACGCCACTGGCGGTGTGGCCGTCCAACACAACCAGGGCTGTTTCAATATTGGCAACCACTTTAAAAATAAAATAAATGGAGAATCAACAAACGTTTCATTTGTCACTGTCTCAACAGCCCAAGGCAGGGCTCTGTTTTGTCAGCCACAGTTTCAAATGGAAGCATGCGTTTCAGTCGCATTGGTTTTCCTGACAGTTCACGTGGTGTAAGGTTCCACAGGACAGCTGCAGCTCGCTTGCCCTTGGCTCAGTGCTTCTCTCCGGTGCATCTACACAGCCATTTCCTCATAGCCTAAGGTTTCCAAGCACATGGGGTGTTTGCGTTTGTAAAATACTTGTAGTTAGTTGCACTAGAATCTGAGACCTGTGAGGGCCCCTAGGCAGGACTTAGCAGAAATCTTTCAAAAGAGATAGTTGCTTACCTTCTTGTAAAACATACGTGCATGCACTTGTAGCTAGAGAATTACCAAATTTTTTGGACTGTAAGAAGCACCAGACCATAAGAAGCACCTAGGTTTTAGAGGAGGAAACTAGGAAAAGAAATTTGAAGCAAAAATGTGGTAAAATATTTAATAACATAAATAACATAGGTCCCTGCGCCCCCTTCCCCTGCCAGTGAGCAGGTAAGCTACATTTGGACTATAAGATGCACCCTCATTTCCCTCCCAAATGTGGTGGGGGGAGTACATCTTATAGTCCTAAAAATACTGTACCATAAACCTCAAGGGCTAGTGAAGGGTGTAGCTGTCTGTATTCTCATCTTCTCCACCCTCACTATCACACCGTAAGTTCTAGCCTCAGTTCTGAGACTAGGCGCATGTTTTCGGCAAGTCATCGTCTCTGTGGACGTGACATAGAGAGTCCTGTTAGTAAAATAAAAATGAAAATGTCTCCTCTGATTTACACTGGTGACAGATATTTCTGAGATTTGACTAAGATTTATTCAATGTATACATCTGTATAGGTCGTGGGATCCATTATGGTTGACGTAACTGGGAATTTGCTGGTAGGTACAGGGGAGTTTATTATGATATTCTCTGCTTGTGTATTTGAAGTATTCTATAATAAAAAAAAATTTTAAAATGTAATAAGTGAAAATAAAAACCTGTTCTGTCTCTGACTCAGCAGACTTGTAAGTGAGAATCAAGGAGGAAATATGCATAAGTGTTTTTTGAATAGTAAAACACAAGGACAAGCCTATGCCAAAAATTTTATCTCCAGAGTGCACCCATTAGACTCACCTTGAGTACTATTTTCAAACTATAGCTGCAGAGTCCCATGGTTTGTTGCCTTTGCCTATAACAAAGATGTTGGAGGGCTAGGTGGCAAAGCTGTTGCCATTGGCATCTTTCACATGAACTACATCAAAAGAACCAAGATGTCTCTCTATTGGTGATTGGTGCTATTGGTTAGCACCTCTGGTCACCATACACAGGTCACCAGTGTCAAACTTGATGAAATCGGTAATTGTACTAGTCTCCAAATTAATCTGAATGGTTCTTCACCTTGAAGATGGGTTAGGGTAGCAGATGGTGTGAGCACCCTGGGTCACCAGATGAGGGATTTCTTTTGTGCCCGCAGAGATCTTCCTCACTTTGCACAGCTTTTATTTGGCCTCCTCAATTGTCATGCCATGAACAGCAAAGCAACCCTTTCACTGAACGTAGTTCTTAAAACTGCCAGGGAACCAGGTGGGAATATATTCTCCTCACCCTGAACTTGCAATCCTGTGGTTACCAGATTTTGCTACCAGATGGTAGCTGTACATCAGTACTGTGAAACAATGGGTTTCCTATTTACCAAAGGAATCAAAGAATCAATTAATGTATTAAAATGCTAACAAAATATAAGTGCATTTAAAATTCCTTTGGTTGAAAAGGTTAGGAAAATAAATAGAGATATAAATGGCACCGCATTCTGCAGCCTGCTTTTGGTTCAGTTACATTTTTACTTGATAGGATTTTGGCCTCTATTAGAATGGTCTTGTGACATAGAATATTTATATATATAAGTCAGAAACCCCACAGGTCATCACCATAACAGAGGTCCTATAATAACAGAGTTCCTACACATCATTCATCCTGCTCCTCAGTTGGGGTTCCTTGGAATTTTTTCTTGTTTGCCTCATATATTTTCTCAACCATGAAGCATTTATGCTAATGATACTCCAATTAATGTCTTCAATTGGTATTCTCCAGACCTATAATTCCAACTGCTTTTAGATAGCTGATAGATGGCATTAGGTACTTCAAATTCAATGAACTTTAAGCCAGACTTTAATCTTTGTTCTTTACTACTTGTGCTCTTGAAATAGTTTTATTCCCCATTTCAGTTAATGGTGTCCCAACGAAATCATTTATCTTCGAGAAAAACCTCTGAGTTATTTATTTCCACCTAATGCTCACTTCCCACAGTCACCTTACCTTGAGGTATTATCACTGATTTTACCTCTGAGATATCTTGCAAATGCTTTTATTATTTTTTATTTTTTTTACCTCCATTATTTCCATTCATGTCATAAGTTCTTTTTTAAAAACTGAATTCATTGGGGTAACATTTGTTAATAAAATTTCATAATACATGATCTGTACAATGTATTGTATGTTCAACACCCCAAGTCAAGTTTCTTTCCATCACCACTTATCTCCCTTTTACCCTTTCCTACCTCCTCCACCGCCCTCTCCCTCTGGTAACCACCATACTGTTGTCTGCCCATGAGGTTTTTTCTCTTAATCCCTTTGGCTTTTTCACCCAGCCCAACTAACCCCTCTTCCTGACAGCTGTCAGTCTGTTCTCAGTATCTATGAGTCTGTTTCTATATTGTTAGTTTATTTTGTAATAAGAGAAATCATATGGTATTTGACTTCCTGTGACTCGCTTATTTCAGTTAGTATAATACTCTCCAGGTCTATCCATGCTGTCCTAAAATGTAAGAATTTCTTCTTCTTCTTCTTCTTTTTTTTTACAGCTGAGTAGTATTCCACTGTGTAAGTGTACCACAGCTTTTTTCCCACTTTATCCTCACCTGTGGACATGCTTTATTGACTTAAGAGAAAGGGGAAGGGAGGGAGAGAGAGAGAGATGGACAGAAACATCAATGTGAGAGAGAAACATGAATCAGTTGTCTCTGGCATGTGCTCCAAGTGAGGACCAAACCCAAAACCCTTGGCTGGGAATCGAATATACAACTTTTCAATTCACAGGAAAATGCTCCAACCAACTGAGCCACACCAGCCAGGGTTAGCACAGCTTTTTTAATCCACTCATCTATTAATGGCCACTTGGGTTGTTTCCAAATGTTGGCTATTGTAACAACGCTGCAATGAAAATATGGGCACACATAAATTTTTTCAAATAAGTGTTTTGGGTTTCTTCAGCTATATTCCCAGAAGTGGATCTCTGAGTCATAAGGCAGTCCCATTTTTTAATTTTTTGAGGTAACTCCATACTGCTTTCCAAAGTGGCTGCAGCAATCTGCATTCCCATGAACAATCCACAGGGGTTCCCCTTTCTCCACATCCTCACCAACATTTTTTGTTTGTTGATTTATTGATGGTAGTAATTCTGAAAAATGTGATGTGATATTTCACTGTGGTTTTAATTTGCATTTCTCTAATGATTAGTGATGATAAGTATGTTTTCATATGTCTTTTGACCATCTGTATGTCCTCTTTGGAGAAGTGTCTATTCAGGTCCTGTGCCCATTTTTTAAATTGGATTTTTTTTTGGTGTTAAGTTTTATAACTTGTTTATACATTTTGAATATTAACCCCTTATCAGATGTATCATTGGCATATATGTTCTCCCATTTAGTGGTCTGTCTCTTCATTTTGTTGATTGGTTTCTTTTTGCTGTGCAAAAACTTTTTAGTTTGATATAGTCCCATTTGTTTATTTTTTTCTTTGTTTCCCTTTCCTTAGGAGATATATCAGAAAAAAATATTGCCATGAGAAATGTCTGAGATTTTACTGTTTATGTTTTCTTCTAGAATTTTTATGACTTCAAGTCTAATATTTAGTCTTTAATCCAGTTTGAGTTTATTCTTGTGTATAGTTTAGAAGTTGGTCTGCTTTCATTTTTTTGCACATATTTGTTCAATTTTCCAAACACCATTTATTGAATAGACCCATTATATGCTGTGGTCTCTTTTGTTAAGTATTAATTAACAGTAAAGGAATGTGTTTGTTTCTGGGCTCTCCATTCTGTTCCATTGATCTATAGATCTGTATTTATGCCAGTACCATGCTGTTTTGATTACTGTGATCTTGTAGTATAGTTTGATGTCAGGTAGTGTGATTTCTCCAACTTTATTCTTCTTTCTCAAGATTTCTGTGGCCATTTGAGGTCTTTTGGGGTTTCATTAAAATTTTTGAAGTATTTGTTCTAGTTCTATGATATATATCATTTATATCATGATAGAAATTGCATTGAATCTATAGATTGCAGTGGGTAGTATGGACATTTTAATGATGTTAATTCTTCTAATCCATGAACACAGTATATACTTCCACTGATTGGGATCTTCTTCAATTTTTTTCTTCAGTCTCTTATAATTTTGTGAATACAAATCTTTTACATACTTATTGAATTTATTCCAAGGTATTTTATTTTACTTTACTTCTTTACTTTACTTTACTTTATTTTATTTTATTTTATTTATTTTATTTTATTGGAATTGTTTTCTTAATTTCTCTTTTTTCTTTTCTTTTGCTTTATTTTTATTTTTTAAAATTTTATTTCAATTGCTGTTCAAGTACAGTTTTCTGTCTTTTACTCCCATCCCAGCCCACTCCCCCAGCCCTCCCTACCTCCCTCCCATTTCCAGGCCCTGTAAACCCTTCCCCTTTTTCCCTGAAATTCTCTCCCTCTCCCCTCTGGTCATTGTTAGCATGTTCTGTATTTCAGTGTCTTTGGTTATATTTTGCTTGTTTGATTGTTTTGTTGATTAGGTCCCTGTTAAAGGTGAGATCATATGACAGTTGTCTTTCACTGCCTGGCTTATTTTGATTAGCATAATGCTTTCCAGTTCCATCCATGCTTTCGCAAAGGGTAGGAGCTCCTTCATTCTTTCTGTTCCATTGTGTAAATGTGCCATAATTTTTTGATCCATTCATTTACTGAAGGACAACTAGGTTGCTTCCAACACTTGGCTATTGTAAACTGTGCTGCTATGAACGTTGGGGTTCTTTTGCATTGGTGTTTCAGGGTTCTTAGGATATAATCCTAGCACTGGAATTGCTGAGTCAAAAGGTAGATCCATTTTTAGTTTTCTTAGAATATTCCGTACTGTTTTCCATAGTGGTTGTACCAGTCTGCAATCCCACCAACAGTGCACTAGGGTCCCCTTTTCTCCACAACCTCTCCAACACTTGTTGTTTGTTGCTTTGTTTATGATGGCCATTCTTACCTGTGTGAAGTGGTATCTCATTGTGGTTTTATTTTGCATCTCTCTGATAGCTAGCACTACTGAACATCTTTTCATGTGTCTCTGGATCTTCTGTATGTCCTCCTTGGAGAAGTGACTGTTCAAGTCCTTTGCCCACTTTTTAATTGGGTTGCTTGTCTTCTTAGAGTGGAGTCGTGTAACTTCTTTATATATTTTGGAGATTAAACCGCTGTCTGAGGTATCATTGGTAAATATGTTTTCCTATACCGTTAGTTCTCTTTTTATTTTAATACTGTTTTCTTTAGCCATGCAGAAGCTTTTTATTTTGATGAGATCCGTATTTTTATTCTTTCCTTTATGTCTCTTGCTCTAGGGGACATATTGGTAAAAATGTTGCTGTGTGAAATACCTGAGATTTTCCTGCTTATGTTCTCCTCTAGGACTTTAATGGTATCACGACTTATATTTAAATCTTTTATCCACCTTGAATTTATTTTTGTGTATGGTGTAAGTTGGTGCTTGAGCTGTCCAGCTCTCCCACCACCACTTGTTGAAGAGGCTATTTTTACTCCATTTTATGTTGCTGCCCACTTTGTCAAATATTAATTGACCATAGAGAATTGGGTTTATTTCTGGGCTCTCTGTTCTATTCCACTGGTCCAAGTGCCTGTTTTTACGCCAGTGCCAGGCTGTTTTGATTACAGTGGCCTTGAAATGCAGTTTGGTATCAGGTATTGTGATCCCTCCTATTTTGCTCTTCTTTCTCAAAATTGCAGCAGCTATTTGGGTCATTCATGGTTCCATATAAATTTTTGAAATGTTTGTTCTATGTCTGTGAAATATGCCATTGGTACTTTCATAGGTATTGCATTGAATCTGCCAATTGCTTTGGGTAGTATGGACATTTTGATGATGTTAATTCTTCCAATCCATGAACACGGTATATATGTCCATTTGTTTGTGTGTTCCTTGATTTCTTTCTTCAGTGTTGTGTAGTTTTCTGCATACAGGTCTTCTACCTCCTTGGTTAGGTTTATTCCTAGGTATTTTATTTTTCTTTTTGCTATGTCAAATGGGATTTTTTTTCTTGAATTCTGCTTCTGCTGTTTCATTGTTGGTATACAAAAATGCCTTTGATTTCTGGATATTGACTTTGTATCTGGCTGTTTTGCCAAATTCATTTATCATGTGGAGCAGTTTTTTCCTGGAGTCTATAGGATTTTCCATGTACACTACTATCATGTCATCTGCAAGCAATGACAGTTTTGTTTCCTCCTTTCTGACTTGAATGCCTTTCATTAACTTTTCTTGCCTGATTGCTGTGGCTAAGACTTCCAATACTATATTGAATAGAAGTGGTAAAAGTGGACAACCTTATCTTGTTCCTGATCTTAGTGGAAAAGAGTTTAGTTTTTGCCCATTGAGTATGATATTGGCTGTAGGTCTCTCACATATGGCCTTTATGATGTTGAGGAATGCTCCCTCTATTCCCACTTTGCTGATTGTCTTATCAACAATGAATGCTGTACCTTATCAAATGCTTTTTCCACATCTATTGATATGATCATGTGGTTTTTGTTTTTGCTTTTGTTTATGGGATGTATTACATTTACTGATTTGTGAATATTGAACCATCCTTGCATCCTTGGTCATGGTGTATGATCTTTTAAATGTATTGTTGGATGTGGTTTGCCAATATTTTATTGAGGATTTTAATGTCTATGTTTATTAGTGGTATTGGTCTGAAGTTTTCTTTTTTTGATGTGTCTTTTTCTGGTTTTGGGATTAGGATGATGCTGGCTTCATAAAAAGAGTTTGGGAGTCTTCAATCATTTTGGAGTTTTTGGAATAGTCTGTGAAGGATGGGGGTTAGCTCTTCCTTAAATGCTTTGTAGAATTCTCCTGTGAAACCAAGCAGTCCAGGGATTTTGTGTGTTGGGCATTTTTTGATTACTGCTTCAGTTTCATCTGCTATTGTAACAGGGTGCAGCCAAGAGGGGGGCCCCCAAAAGGGAGTTGGAATGGGGCCCAGAACTCACGGTGTCCAGGAAATGTTAGAGGGACATATAAGATGTCCTCACCCCCTCCCCCACAGGTATGAGTTGGGGGAAGGGACAAATGGAGCAGGGCCATTGAGTTGTTTTGCATAGCAATGGTTTTGCAGATAACCTCCAGAATGGTCATTTAACATATCTATAACCTTTAACTGGTTTCATAGATATGTTAAACAGCT